>JANAVB010007478.1:32500-118349 GCA_029216955.1 Iris pallida | reverse complement strand
ACCCCAGTCAGGCACAACCTGACATGGCGCACCCAGTCAGGCGCAACTGACCTGGCGCACCCCAGCATGGCGCAACCTAACTTAGGCACCCCTGTCCCCCTTAGCGCCACCTATCATTTTCCTGGCGCCACTTGACCAGCGCCACTTGTTGCCATGATACCCCTTGCCCCTTGCATGTTATCCTAGTTCTCGTTGTATATGCCTATGATCTTGCATGTAACTTGTACTTGACCTATCTTGTGACGACCTGACTCGATAACTTGTTCAGCATAGCATGACTTGCCAGTATTGATGTTGGCATGAGCACGACATAAAAATGGATGGTGGCCCGTCGAGGCACACTCTTGACAAGAACTCTTGACATGATAAGTAAATTGATTGATATGACATGTATAATCTTGATAGTGCTCCGTCGAGGCGCACTCATGACAAGCAATCTGTCAAGTAACAAGTAACCTGACATGATATGATAATCTTTAACGTTGTCGCGACAGCTATCCTGACTTGGTAAGTAACTCTTGTCTTGACACCGTGGTTGATTTTCTTGATTGTGCCAGTATAAGCTACCTTTCTCGTCTTTCATCATGTCTAGGACATGAATTCCTGGTTACCACGGTCAGGGATTCGTAATGAATCTGACTAGGTTAATGACTAGATTGATCAAGTAGTTTATATAGAGAGATTTTTTTAGTTACAAGCGATTCTGTTATCCCGGCCACACCAGAAGGACTTGTAGCCTGCCGACGAGTAGGGCACATTTCTAGCCCACTGTCATGTGGGGAACTTCTTGAAAACATAAGTACTGAAAGTACACCAGTAAGCTTGATAACTCTTGTAACTCTAATAAATCTTCTCGTCTGGATAATCCGGATAGTCTGCAGGGCTTGTGACTGCAGGAACATCTCAATTGCATCTTGTTAGTAACTAATCTTGTGATAATCCTAGTTAGCTAACAATAGCAAGCTGTAGGACTTGATTGTACATGCTTGAATGAATTATCTCATGATTAACATGGGAATTATATTCGACCACTTGTTTCTCCTGCGACAGCTAATGTTTTTTGTTAACTCAGTCCCTCATGTTATTTAACTATGCTCTTTTATCAATTCTCCTTTCTTTATATGCTGATTTTAGTCACTAAGTGAAGCCTCCCTTGTGGCACTTGCTCTTTCTGGGGTCTGACCCAGCTTGTTTTGTATGGCCAGATTTCGGAGTGATACCCGAGGATCTTTCTGTTTATCAGCCAGATGGTGAACACCAGACGTAATTCTCGCAATGAGTGAGTTTCTTATTTTGCTCTCCCACTCTATTGTAAATTATTCTTTTGAGGTGTTTAGCCACTGAGCAAGTGATAGCTCGTATTGAAACTAAATTTCTATTTGTCTAAGGGCAGTAACATGATTGACAAATCCTAGGATTGATCATGTATGACTTAACTCTTGCTAGTCTCTTTTTTGTAGGACTAGCTTCATGATCATCTGAATATATAATATTTGGGACGTCTTATTTTGTATGTCTCATGATCTAACATCTTGTATAATTTATTTGCTTGCTTAAGATTGAGACACTAGGCTTGTTCATGACCATAAGAGACTGTTGGCTTGTAGATAAACCCTCATGCATCTAGACAGCCGTGACCACATATCAAGGTAGATTATACTTCAATGTACGTAGCTGGCTGTGTCTGTCCCCCGCTCTCCAGTATTCTGGTTCTAGGGCATGACACTTGCCTATTGTCTAGATTAGATTTCTAGACTAGTTTCCCTTTTAGTTGTCTTATTTCATGTACTTTTAGATATTAGTTATTTTGTGTTATTGAACACTCATATATTACTCTCTTTTATGATTCTTGTTAGAGATTACTCATTTTATCTTATCCATCCATTTATTCTCTTTATTCCATCTTAAATTCTGTGATTGAGTTGTACCTTTATATTGTCCTCCTTTTGGAGCATATATTATTGTACAGGTATGGTTATATTGTTAGATGTTGTGACCTAGGACAGCGTTCTACCGTCGATACTACAGTGTAGGCTGGACTTACCCACTTTTCGTGCCCTTACATTGGGTGCGGGTCGTGACAAAACCCCCCCGTCGATTAGAATTAAATGGTTCAGAAATTTAGCAACGGATAATTTTCGTCGCTAATTCGTCGCCACTGAAACACAAAATTCTAGAAAGCACAAAAATTTGGACAACATTACGACAACTGTGTGACAACTTAGCGACGGAACTGACTTAGCGATGGACGTCATGTCCGTCGCTAATTTGACACAAACTTTGGCACCACATTCCTGCGTGTTTCCCGCCAAATACTGAAAGACGTGCGACTACTTAGCAACGACAAATAACTCTATCGCTAGATTACCGACGAAAAAGTGACTCCTTGTTAACACTTGTTGACAATAAAAATAATTGATATTTTACTTTGTAATTGGACGGGAATCCCTCACGAATCCGTCGCTCATTTTTCGCTATCAGCGACATAATTTTCTGTAGCTAATCTTCTATCGCCAAAACCCTAATTTTTTTAGTGCTTGCCAAATCTTGTACTTCAGTTTAAAATATTTAGCTTTTAAATTCTTGCTTGATTATATTGTTGCAACACCTAGGGCCATGTACTGTATTTCACGTCCGAATCACATTCGGGTGTCGATGGAAGTTAGCGTCATCGGGTATCGATACTAGATATTCACATATGCGTTACCGCAATAATTCGTTGCGGGATACACTCTGACCCTAGGACATGTTCATGTAACACTATATTACTGACAGATTCCCGTACTTGATTACATCTGATATACATAAATTTGTGTCTGATTCTAGGACGATGACATTGATTACATGTACTATTTCTTTTTCTATTATGACTCGTTGTCCTAGCTAGAGGTTCTGGCCGAGCGCCTCGTGGATACGAGTCATGAAGTCACATGATAGGGAAAACGTACACCGTGTGCGTGGGCTACTTTTCCATATTGTTACCGTTGCCTCTTACGCAGAGACTCAAAGATTTATAGTTACCATAGTTCTTTACTGGAATTGCGAATTTTTTATAGTTATCGGAGTTCCGTATCAGATCTCCGGAGTACACCGTGACAACCCAAGTGTTCGAGTGATGTTTCTCAAATTTTATTTTCATACTAGTTGGTTATGTTAGTCACCCACTTTATCAGTCTTATTATAGTTTATCTTTTCTCTCATTACTGCCGTACATCTGGCATGTATATTATGTAACTTATTGCGTCCCACTGAGGACCTGATTTTCTCTCCAGATTTAGACGAGGAGGATTACCCGGAGGTCTAAAGATCCGGGCACGACACGGGGGCAATTCCAGTTTCAAAGGACGAAGTTTACCCGACGGAGTAGCTTAATTCAATGGCAGAGCTCTTTCTTGATCTGACTTTGTAATGTCCCAGTCCCAAAATACATAGGACTAGGAACGCAGACATGCCAGCCGTATAATAAATATACGTAAGCTGTAAAATACAATAAACCATGACAACTAATCTCACCCATAAATAAAGATATAACTTTATAGAATCAAATAAGAATTTGTCATTGTACATATAGTTGGGCGGAGACAAATCCACTACTAACTACTTTAAAAGAGAGAAAATATACATGAAAATAATTTGTTAAAAGTAGCAAGTCGACCCAAGAACAATTATCCTCGATGGAATAGGGAAGTTCACGGCCTTGGCTAGGACACCTGCGAAAAGTCACAAAAGTACACCTAGAGAATTCATCAGGTCCTCAGTGGGACGTAACTAGATACAAGAAAACAACATGTCGAATAAACTATGATATATAATAAAATAAAGAGATGCATGCAATAAGGCGCCTAACCGTTCTACTGTGAATATGCAGTTCAGAAACAATCTTTCGACGCAAGGGCCCTATGGCTACAAAAGGGATCGGCTTGGTTCCCATATAGGGTACATGGGCCTACGTCCGTAACACTCCGAGGAACGTCAAAGGGCATCAATACAAAGGTACGTCCATAACGCTCAGTGAACGTCAGAGGGTATCTATGACCTGCGTCTCCGGCAGAGCTTACAGGATAATCAAGAAAGTGCAAAAGTGGCCCATACGTCAAGGTATAGTTCTCCCTACCCAATGCCTAATATCATCATCTCCATGACTCATATGAACCTCTAATAACTGCCAAGTCTACAAATCATGCAATCTATTGGTAGTTACTCCTAACCATCGCACGTCTTATACATATCGGTTGTCAAGACCCGAACCCTAGAGTTAGGGCACGAGAACGTAACAACGCCCAGCCTACGCCGCAGTGTCGACGGTAGAACATTGTCCTAGGTCTCATGCATCTAACAGTATAAGGCTAAGCAGTTTATACTCCCCGAATGGGGGTGACATAGCAGAATGTAAACTCAATCACATCTAAGGTAGAGCATAATGGAAGATAGATAAAACATGAAATCCAAAAGAGATACAGGAGATAGAAGTCTAAGTGTCTAAGATACATAAACCCAGAAGTACATCTCAAAACTCAAATACAGTAATCCACAAGTAAATACAACTCCCGACAAAATGAAATAACTATCTAAACAACCTCTACTGTGTCTCCTCTAGGCTAGCAGGCAATCCCAGGCCATCTGTAAAATTTATCAACAGGTCCAGTCAGGACAGGAGCGAGCACAATACATCTCATGCAGTTCATATCATGTCAGGAAATATAAAGCAGGCAATAGAATAAGATACATGAAACGCTGTAAGAAGATGTACATGAAAACAGGAGAGATATTTGATAACTGGAAATATATATACATGATAAGTAAGAACTGTAAGTGACTAGTAATTTAGAGTACGAGATGGCATGTAATTAGCTTAGGTTGTACATGATGAACATGAAAAGTAACAGAGTGTACATGATGGGTAAATCACATGACCATTTATACTCACCCCTACCCACAATCAATACACAAGGATCTATTCAAGTTACGTTACGGACATGATGTTTTGGTTATACAAGAAACACATAAGGAAACATGAGCGTACATGAAAGAACATGAGAGTACATGAATGTACATGTAAGAACATGAGAGAACATGAGTGTACATGAATAACGCAGAAGCAAGGAATACATGATGTACATGAAACACATGTCATAAAGTATCCGATGCGCCCGCTAAGGGGGTAACATCCCAAGAAGAGATCCGTATAGTACCAATCCGTGATGATAATGTGACAGCATCAAGTAAAAGTAATCTAGAGCGAGAATATAATTCGTGACAAGTATGAAACGATCAGAGAATGTACTCGTCTGATATCTGAATGTCCAAGGTAAAGATACTGTCCGAAGAGAGGTGTCTGGATCCTAATTAGAACAGCACAAGTCACAACATGTCCAGAAGGGTAATATAAAGCACTACAATGCATTCTACATGAATCTAGGTCAAACTAGGCCAAAGTCAACCCTTGGTCAACTCTGGTCAACTGCACTAGTCAAACTTGGTCAAACTAGGTCATGTCCTAACCCAGTAAGTCTTACTAGGCCTAACCAAGACTATCCTAGCAAGCACACATCAATACAAGGCTATACAAGCCAACATACACCCAACTCTATATAGCATGCAATTATTTAGTACTCAAATAGGCAAGAATTTACATTGGATATACACTAGGTAATCTATTACTTTAAGCTATATATGTCTACACATATATACACATGCATATATTGGTATTCAACATTAGGTCTATAATCATGGCATTTCAAATGGTTATATAAACTTATATATTACAACACAATATGCTAACATATATATAATATACATACATAGCTAAGTTAACTATATTCATAAATACTTATTTAAGAGGCTATGTGTGTGTATGTAAACATGGCAAAGGGAAAAGTGTGGGTTAAATGGGCATACATAGTATATACATATCAAAGAGTGTCAAAGTGTAAGTGAACAATGTGTCAAGTGTGATAGTGTCAACATAGTGTAAGGGGGTACATGAGGTAATATAGGATTTGTGTTAACATAGAATATTACATCTCATTAACTTGTATATTGCATATATTACATCTATTATTATATTACATTCATGCTTGCATTCATTCATCATTCATTATTCTCTTGCACCACTATATGCACCATACATTACATACTATGGAACCTACATATTCATTACAAGCCATACTTATACATGCTTACATTAGATAGGATACTTACACCTCATACATCATTTATTTAACCATTTACTCATGCTTGTATTCTCTATTTAATTACAAAATGTATATACATTAACATGGGTTAAAATCAAATAGAACATTATATTACTCACAAGGGTGCACAAAATGCATATGCCGAATAGTAACTCCTACTAATAATCAATACTGTACCATCTCAGCATGAATTAAAATTTAGGATTAAAGTATGTTATAGATCTATGTGTTAGCTTTCCGAAACTTTAAACGGATCGCATTTTCGTTTCCGGAAACTCCCGGAATCGCAAAAATACCGAGAACGCGTTTGTCTTTCGTACAGCTGACACTCAAATAATTCTCCAGAAAGTTACAGAAAGAATTAGGCCTATTAATATATGTTTTTGGAAAGCTAACTTCAATACTATTCTTTTAAAAAAATAGGAGATTAAACCGAGCTTTGAGCTAGAAGTTATGACATTTCTAAGTTAGGACTGAAATTAAAAACGTGGATAAAAATCATGACGGATTTAGGTAGTTTGAGACAAAAGAACACAAGTATATAACATAATATATCAAGAACTCACTCTCTACACTAATATATATATATGAGACACTATAGAACACATCTCCAATACAAAAATATGAGATTAAACATGTAATAATTCATTCATACATAACAACAACACATAGTGTGTCCAAATTTGAGATTTTTCCACATGGACACAACCACAACACAAAGGACACTCCTATAACCTCCAAATGGACACAAAATAGACACAAATGGAGATACAACTATGGGGTCATTCATATGGGTTCAAAATAGACCTATATACATGAGGAAATGAAAAGGAGAAGAAATTTATACCTCCCGGTAGATCGAATCGAAGAAAAGTCTTTCCGGAGCGACACCGACACGTAGAGATTCCAAAAGGACACGAACGAGCTCCGAATCCTCCCAAACTTGGGTAGCTTCCTCCTTGGCTAGAATGGAGAAGGAAAGAAGAAGATTTGGTGGTGAAATGGAATGATTTGGTGGAGAAATTGCTAGGGATTGCTCTCTAGGAATTTGGGGAAGAACAAGAGAGAGAGTGTGGATGAGAATAATGAAATGAACTTGAGCCTATCCTCTCCCAAAGTGGCTGGTCATATGGGGCTATTTGTCCTATTATGGTAAGATCCAAAATGCCCCCACTAACCTATTCTATGAGTATTAGGAAAGGGCTAATTGGTTGGGGCTAAATTAGTCATTCTAAAGTCTCTAATCACACTAACCTTATCCATAATAATTAGTCTAACCTCTAACTAAAATATTTCTATCATGTGGACTAAAATTAATATCATGTGGGCCATGCCTAACTAGTGTGTGGGTCCCACTAGAGTCAAACTACCCCCGGGTCCCCGTTTCAAGTCGGATCGAGTTGAAATTCGAACCCGACTCAAATAACCCCAAAACAATATCATAAATAATAAAATAATATCAAAATAATTCAAAGAGGTCAAATGCAAAAATATCCTTAGGCCAAAAATGACATTAAAATATCATAATCACATGGTTAGGCTCTAGGTCAAACAGTCTCTAGGGTTTCACTAGCAAAACGTCAAAACCACAAGTCATTGATTTAAATAATTTTAAAATAATTTAAAATCACCAAAAATCATATCATGAATTAAATATCATTATTAAAATAATTATAAACACAAAATTTCAAAATTACCCTCATTTGGGAAACTTGGTGCTACAACTCTACCCACCTTAGAAAAATTTCGTCCTCGAAATTAAAATGTCCATACTCCCTCTAGGTCAAACCCCCACAATCAAAGTCCCAGATTAAAACAAATCATGTGATCAAAAGGACGACATACAGGATCATGGCATACGGTGGTAGTGAAAGTCTCATCTAGGTATACTAGTCATGCTAACCGAAACGGTCATAGGGTATCAAAACATACGAGCAATCTAGGGTGCTAAACTAGAGAAGTTACAGAAACAACAAACCATCAAAACTGTAAGGCGGTCTACCATCCTATATGAAACTGGTACTTATCAAAATAAAATAAAGACAACTACCACTTATCTGAAAAAGGGTACAGAAAATCAAATTCAAAAATTAAGGAATTGAAAATCACTTGCATTAAAATCCAAATCACAATATATATATATATATATATATATATATATATATATATATATATATATATATATATATATATATATATATATATATATATATATACAAAGAGAGCGTTAGAGAGGAAAAACTAGCAATATGTAATGTTATGTGGTTTGTGTGTGTATGGGTATATGTGAAATATACATAAAATTGTATATGAGCTATCCTGTTACACTACTCATGGCATATGGGTTAACAACCTACAATACACAACCTATTTAATCATAACATGCATGGCTAACCATAAACATCTATAAGAGGTAGAGATTTAGTTATGTATATACATATATTATAACATGTATGCCTAAGCTCTATATATATCTATACAAGTATGTGATCATAACATAGAGAGGAAAGGTTAGGTTACATGACAGCGTATACTAAGTTAGGGTGTGTGTGTGTCCTTGTACAGGGTTATAGCTTAGTATTGAAAGGTTAAACCCAGTTTTAGTTCAGCATTACATACAAAATCTGAAAATAAGCTAACATTTAAACCAGTGTAAAATTAACGTAATGCAGTCTCAGATTTTACAAATTTAATATAACTTAACCAATTTCTCTAAAAATTGAAACTCTGCAGATATCATACATGTGCAGTTATGTAGACAAAACTAATAACATAAAATTTATATTTAAATTATGAATTTAAACTGGAAAAGCAGAAAACCAAAAATATTGGAGTTTTAAAAATTTTAACATTAACAACATATTAATATGTATTTAAATCGGTGGAAAATCAAGTGTAGCATGCATACGTATCAGGCAAGTGTCCACTATGTAAATATACTCATATATTCTCATGTCCCAAAAAAAAAATTAATTCCACGTTAAGACCAACATTTAGATTCCTACCAAGATCGCAAAATAGGTGATTGACGAAATCAAGGCAGTTTTATTATTATTATTCAATACTAGAATAATAGCAAGAAGGAAATAACGATAAAAGCTGTTTGCTTATTTGCCTAAAAGAAGGAACCATTTTGAAACCAGAGCTAAATATCAAATCCAAGATAAAGTCTAGCAAAATCATCGATTCATTGTATTAAGAAGAAACTCATAACAAGAAGTTACACAAGCTACTCCTAAGTTAAATAATTAGAAGCAAAACAAAGCAAAACAAATAATAATTCTTTTTGAAGGACTGCATCAAAGTAGAGAAAACATGCTTGAAAATATTTAAGGTACAATCTGATAATCATATGCGTCTATCCAAAATCATGGTACTCTAAATCCCTGTCATACTAGTAAGCAAGGCTACGATAATCACAGAGTCCTTGACTTATGCACATACCTCTAGAATCATGGTATTTAACATTTTCGCGATGCCGCTAGCTTGGCTGCGAAAACCTTAAATTCCCACACCCGAGAAATATATCCAGAGTCAGACTATATGTCCTTACCATGCTGGCTAATTTGACTATAGAAGACTAGATTCCATAACATAAATGACCTAGCCCATATAATTTCATCTTGTCAAAAAAATTAAATTAAATCAACAATGAATACCCATAAATCAAATCAAATTTATCAACGAACTTCAAAATTCAAAATGAACAAAAATCTATCAAAATACAACTCGGATGCAACAGCTATCATCAAGATTCAAAATTCGACAATCATTCATCAAAATCAATGAATACAACTTAAATTCAACCATAATCCATCAAAATCAAATTTAACAACAGTAAGTAAAAATAAATCAAATCAAGGGAAAAAAGAGTTCTCAAATCGAAGTTAAAATAAGATTCTCAAGGGTCGTTCCGGGAATCTCTCAAGGGTTTCTAACTGTGATTGAGTACCTTCAAGATATATCATATTCCTACTGCAGGCTGTAGTGGTACTCAAGTTCGAATACCACTACATAAACTCGCCCTGCATGGGCCACCACTAAAAACGTGTCACGACCCGAACCCTAGAGTTAGGGCACGAGAACGTAACAACGCCCAGCCTACGCCGCAGTGTCGGCGGTAGAACGCTGTCCTAGGTCTCATGCATCTAACAGTATAAGGCTAAGCAGTTTATACTCCCCGAATGGGGGTGACATAGCAGAATGTAAACTCAATCACATCTAAGGTAGAGCATAATAGAAGATAGATAAAACATAAAATCCAAAAAAGATACAGGAGATATAAGTCTAAGTGTCTAAGATACATAAACCAAGAAGTACATCTCAAAACTCAAATACAGTAATCCACAAGTAAATACAACTCCCGACAAAATGAAATAACTATCTAAACAACCTCTACCGTGTCTCCTCTAGGCTAGCAGGCAATCCCAGTCCATCTGTAAAATTTATCAACAGGTCCAGTCAGGACAGAAGCGAGCACAATACATCTCATGTAGTTCATATCATGTCAGGAAACATAAAGCAGGCAATAGAATAAGATACATGAAACGCTGTAAGAAGATGTACATAAAAACAGGAGAGATATTTGATTACTGAAAATATATATACATGATAAGTAAGAACTATAAGTGACTAGTGATTTAGAGTACGAGATGGCATGTAATTGGCTTAGGTTGTACATGATGAACATGAAAAGTAACAGAGTGTACATGATGGGTAAATCACATGACCATTTATACTCATCCCTACCCATATTCAATACACAAGGATCTATTCAAGTTACGTTACGGACATAATATTTTGGTTATACAAGAAACACATAAGGAAACATGAGCGTACATGAAAGAACATGAGAGTACATGAACGTACATGTAAGAACATGAGAGAACATGAGTGTACATAAATAACGCAGAAGCAAGGAATACATGATGTACATGAAACACATGTCATAAAGTATCCGATGCGCCCGCTAAGGGGGTAACATCCCAAGAAGAGATCCGTATAGTTCCAATCCTTGATGATAACGTGACAGCATCAAGTAAAAGTAATCTAGAGCGAGAATATAATTCGTGACAAGTATGAAACGATCAGAGAATGTACTCGCCTGATATCTGAATGTCCAAGGTAAAGATACTGTCCGAAGAGAGGTGTCTGGATCCTAATTAGAACAGCACAAGTCACAACATGTCCAGAAGGGTAATATAAAGCACTACAATGCATTCTACATGAATCTAGATCAAACTAGGCCAAAGTCAACCCTTGGTCAACTCTGGTCAACTGTACTAGTCAAACTTGGTCAAACTAGGTCATGTCCTAACCTAGTAAGTCTTATTAGGCCTAACCAAGACTATCCTAGCAAGCACACATCAATACAAGGCTATACAAGCCAACATACACCCAACTCTATATAGCATGCAATTATTCAATACTCAAATAGGCAAGAAATTACATTGGATATACACTAGGTAATCTATTACTTTAAGCTATATATGTCTACACATATATACACATGCATATATTGGTATTCAATATTAGGTCTATAATCATGGCATTTCAAATGGTTATATAAACTTATATATTACAATACAATATGCTAACATATATATAATATACATACATAGCTAAGTTAACTATATTCATAAATATTTATTTAAGAGGCTATGTGTGTGTATGTAAACATGGCAAAGGGGAAAGTGAGGGTTAAATGGGCATACATAGTGTATACATATCAAAGAGTGTCAAAGTGTAAGTGAACAATGTGTCAAGTGTGATAGTGTCAATATAGTGTAAGGGGGTACATGAGGTAATATAGGATTTGTGTTAACATAGAACATTACATCTCATTAACTTGTATATTGCATATATTACATCTATTATTACATTACATTCATGCTTGCATTCATTCATCATTTATTATTCTCTTGCACCACTATATGCACCATACATTACATACTATGGAACCTACATATTCATTACAAGCCACACTTATACATGCTTATATTAGATAGGATACTTACACCTCATACATCATTTATTTAACCATTTACTCATGCTTGTATTCTCTATTTAATTACATAATGTATATACATTAACATGGGTTAAAATCAAATAGAACATTATATTACTCACAAGGGTGCACAAAATGCATATGCCGAATAGTAACTCCTACTAATAATCAATACTGTACCATCTCAGCATGAATTAAAATTTAGTATTAAAGTATGTTATAGATCTATGTGTTAGCTTTCCTAAACTTTAAACGGATCGCATTTTCGTTTCCGAAAACTCCCGGAATCGTGAAAACACCGAGAACGCGTTTGTCTTTCGTACAGCTGACACTCAAATAATTCTCCAGAAAGTTACAGAAAGAATTAGGCCTACTAATACATGTTTTTGGAAAGCTGACTTCAATACTCTTCTTTTAAAAAAAATGGGAGATTAAACTGAGCATTGAGCTAGAAGTTATGACATTTCTAAGTTAGGGCTGAAATTAAAAACGTGAATAAAAATCATGACGGATTTAGGTAGTTTGAGACAAAAGAACACAAGTATATAACATAATATATCAAGAACTCACTCTCTACACTAATATATATATATGAGACACTATAGAACACATCTCCAATACAAAAATATGAGATTAAACATGTAATAATTCATTCATATATAACAACAACACATAGTGTGTTCAAATTTGGGATTTTTTCACATGGACACAACCACAACACAAAGGACACTCCTATAACCTCCAAATGGGCACGAAATGGACACAAATGGAGATACAACTATGGGGTCATTCCTATTCGTTCAAAATAGACCTATATACATGAGGAAATAAAAAGGAGAAGGAATTTATACCTCCCGGTAGATCGAATCGAAAAAAAGCCTTTCCGGAGCGACACCGACACGTGGAGATTCCAAAAGGACACGAACTTCGAATCCTCCCAAACTTGGGTAGCTTCCTCCTTGGCTAGAATGGAGAAGGAAAGAAGAAGATTTGGTGGTGAAATGGAATGATTTGGTGGAGAAATTGCTAGGAATTGCTCTCTAGGAATTTGGGGAAGAACAAGAGAGAGAGTGTGGATGAGAATAATGAAATGAACTTGAGCCTCTCCTCTCCCAAAGTGGCTGGCCATACGGGGCTATTTGTCCTATTATGGTAAGATCCAAAATGCCCCCACTAACCTATTCTATGAGTATTAGGAAAGGGCTAATTGGTTGGGGCTAAATTAGTCATTCTAAAGTCTCTAATCACACTAACCTTATCCATAATAATTAGTCTAACCTCTAACTAAAATATTTCTATCATGTGGACTAAAATTAATATCATGTGGGCCATGCCTAACTAGTGTGTGGGTCCCGCTAGAGTCAAACTACCCCCGGGTCCCCATTTCAAGTCGGATCGAGTTGAAATTCGAACCCGACTCAAATAACCCCTAAACAATATCATAAATAATAAAATAATATCAAAATAATTCAAAGAGGTCAAATGCAAAAATATCCTTAGGCCAAAAATAATATTAAAATATTATAATCACATGGTTAGGCTCTAGGTCAAACAGTCTCTAGGGTTTCACTAGCAAAACGTCAAAACCACAAGTCATTGATTTAAATAATTTTAAAATGATTTAAAATTACCAAAAATCATATCATGAATTAAATATCATTATTAAAATAATTATAAACACAAAATTTCAAAATTACCCTCATTTAGGAAACTGGGTGCTACATCGGTGGCCAGTCGACTACGCGAGTCCGTGTCCTATATGTGACTCACAACTCGTGGTAAGCATTTTTTAAGGCCGTATGAGATATACCAATACCTCAATTCAGTGGGTGGTCACTAGTACTAAGTCAATGCAGAAGAAAAATAAAACAGTAGAAACGACTAATGCAGTCGCTTGCACACAAGTATGGCTTGGACGCCCAAAATGATAGAAACAGGTAGTATATGTGAATAAGCTAAAATAAATGACAGAAAATAAATGATAGTAAATCACAGAGTATAATGGTAAGGTATCTTGTCTGGTGTGATGCCTGGTGTGGTGCGATGATCCGACAAATCCTATTTTATCCAATAGCCAGGGTCGAGGCGAAGGGGTCCGAATTTCATGAGAAAATAGGAAGGCACAATTTAGTCATGGTCGACGATAATAATCGAAAAGAGTTTGGAGTACATGAATACTTATACTATTTTAGAAAATAACCATAATACTTGAAAACTAGCTTATTATTAATTAAAATCACTTTTAGAAAAATATCAAAAATTGTTTTACGCTAAGATACTCTAGTTTGTAAAAATAGAATTTTTAGATAGAGGCCTATGTATATTAGTCAAAATATGCTTTTAGGAAAATACATTAAAAATTCATTTTAGGCTAACTATAAGTTTTGTAAAAATATTTTTTATTGATAAAACTACACTTTATAAACAAAAATATATTAAATAAATATTCGACAATATTAATAACTCATTTAAGCCAAAACTATAATTTTGTCGAATACATATATATCTAGAGGAACATCTTAGTGCTAAAGATAACTTTTGTAAAAATAAATTTTAGGTAGGAAGCTGTCTTTCTATTAATAAAAAAATAAATGAATATTTGAGAAGACTATATTTCATTGGTTGAAAATATTTTAGATAAATACTCGAATACTACTAGGAATATTATTTAAATTAAAACTATAATTAATTGGTCGTAAATTCTACCAAAAATATTATATGTATAATGACTTACATTATAACCATGATAATTAAATATACCAAATAATAATCCTAATGATAATAATAATAGTAGTAATAATAATAACACTTATAACAATTTAATTAATATACTCTAACTAATATACTATAATCAGAAAGATAATAGTAAGTAATAATAATACTAAATATATAATAAAATCGAAAGTTAACAGCACATGGTGCTGTTCTCTTTTCACTGTAAAAGCCACAAGGAATAAAATAAATAAATAAAACGTTAATAAAAGAGAGGGGTTTAGAGATAGGAGAGACAGAAGGAGAGATTGGTGAGAAAGGGGAGGAACAGCGAGCGGGAGAAGTCCTGTGGGATAGAGAAGAAGGTGGTTCGGGTCTTACCGGGGGAGACACGCGGTGGATGCTGCACGCGCGACCGGCGGTCGGAGGATGACCGTGGCAAAGGATCTGGCGGTCTGGGCCACGGCGCTGTGCTGACGCCGGCTGCTCGACACTTCGCCGGAGATGCGGAGGCCTCTCTAGAGATCGGCGGTGGGTTCGTCGAGATGGCGGTGATAGGGCGGTTCACCGGAGTCGTAGAGGGAGTCGATGGTGGGGAGTCAACGATGGAGGTTAGTTAGCATTTTAAAATTTTGGGTGGTGGTGGTGTTGCGATTCTGGTGATGGCGATGGTGGTCATGGTGGGGTTGGCAATTTCCAACGGGTGTGGCGGTTTTGGTGGTGGTGGTGATGATGACATTTTTGGAGGTTTTGGGTTCTGTAGTGGTGGTGGTGGCGCAGTTCCTGTGGGTGGCAGGGTGTTGATGTCAGAGAGATAGGCTACGGGGGTGGTAGTTGCCGGCGAGATGAGAACAAGTGGCAGGTAATGGTGGTAGTGAAGTTGGCAACTGGTGGCCGGGACGGAATGCGGCAGAGGGCAGCTGTTGGCCGACTCGGAGAAGTTGGAGTCGGGGTAGGGTGGCAATAGAGGGGTGGAGACGAGGTGGTGGTGCTCCTGTCGGCAGGCGGCCGGGAAAAGGGACGTCGGGCGACGGACAGGAATTGGGATCAGATTAGGGATTTTACTGGTGGTGGAGGGTTTCCGTCGTTCGTTGGTGGTCCTGCCCCGGCGGAGTTGGCCGGCGAGATCTGACAGGGGTGGTGGTGATAGATGGTACTATGGTTGACGACGATGGTGGCTGCGGTGTGGATGGCTGAAGAAGACGGGTGGACACAGGGTGAAAGTAGTGGGGGTTGGATTGTGTCATACGTGACACGGGGACAAAGTTGTGTCCGACATGTCGGACACGGTGATGATATTTGTAATTGTACTAGAAAAATATTGTGGATGGAAAGGGGGACACGGACACGACGCAAAAATTTCGGTTGTAAAATTTGTGGAAAAAGAGCCAGGAGCCTCACCTTATATAGGAGGTGGAAGCTCCTAGTTGGATAAGGAGTACGAAGGTTTAAACCCCGATTAGATAATTCTATCATTTAATTTGGATCGATCAAAAACTATTTCAATCAAATCCAATTCCAAATTAAATTTAGATAAATCAAATCCTTAATTTAGAACTATTTAAAAATAAATTTCAATATATCAAATTTTAAATTTAAGTTACCATAAATAATTTAGCATTTAATCAAAAAATTTGAATTATCTTTAAATAATAAATAAATAATTTTGAAAATCATAATAATTATTTCAATACTTGGGATACCTTTTTAATATAATGAATAAAATAATTTTGATAAGTTTTTTGAAAAGTAAAATATACATGAAATTAAATTTCATGTACCTCGCAAATAGAATATTTTCTTAAAACATAGTTTTTTTTTTTCCGAAACTACTATTTATACAATAAAATAACTAGCCTTTTTTATAATAATAAATAAAGTTTGTCAATCACGATGCGATGCAATAAATTAAAATATTTATTTTATAATATTTTTAGAAAATATACTTATTTTCTATATGAAGTATCTTTTAATAAACCTTCGTGTATATAAAAATATATTATCACATATACGTACTCGTACGCGACGTGCAAATACAAAAAACAAAAAGCAATATCAAAATTTATTAAAATAAATCGTAGTAAAATTTAAGGGGTTTACAGACTTCATTATCTAGTTAGCATGTCATCAGATCTAGTTATCTTCTTGTATTTCTTTTTTATTCAGTACTGTATCAGCGGGATTGTTCCCGCAAGACTTTTATTCAGTTTTGTACTATGAGTTACATCCAGACTTTTTAATTCAGCACATGTGGTTTTCATTTTATCTATATGTGTTCCTTGGCTTCTTGTTGTGGATGAGATTAGCTACTTGTGATTTTTTCTAGATATTTACTTATATTATTGCACTCTATAGCTTAAGTGCTACTCTAATAGTTCCATTAAATTGGAATATCATTGGAGTAGTACTCGCTGGTCTTGCCACGTAGCTCTGTTCCGTATTTTGGATCTGGGGCATGACATAGTTTTTATGGTGGCCCATGCAGGTCAAAATTTAAATCTTCCTGGTTACCTAACTGTGCCAAGCGAGCCTGCAACTAGGATTAGAAATTATAATCTTATCTACTTGCTTGAATACCTCTCTATGACACCTCCACATCGCTTTCCTTTATCAATTTACCACTTGTTTGACTTCAAAGTCGCTAAAATTTTCTCTCATTTGCTTCCATAGTATGAATCTCTAAAGTAGACGAGTGGCGTAGCAGG
This sequence comes from Iris pallida, assembly GCA_029216955.1. NCBI lineage: Eukaryota > Viridiplantae > Streptophyta > Magnoliopsida > Asparagales > Iridaceae > Iris > Iris pallida. Next base: position 100,731 of record JANAVB010007478.1, on the reverse strand, counting down.
GCGTTGTCCCTTGGAACTCCGTATCGTCGGAGGTGCAGACTCCGAGGTAGTCCCTCATGTTGACCCCAGCTTCTCAGGGTCAAATTTCTCGGCAAACTGAGGTGCCGCCAAGCGAGCCGAGACACCAGGCACAACCGGGATAGCAGCAGCCTCAAAGGCCGGAGCATCAACAGCAGCCTTTACCACCTCCGTCTCCCATACAGATGCCATATTTTCCATTCCTGCCACCGGGATAGCAGGCGAACGGACAACAGATATATCAGATATTTTATGCCATGATGCAGGAACAGCAGTAGGTTCAGTATCAGGCTTAGCAGCAGGCCCAACAGCATCAGAAGGATACCCTAAGGGAGAGTATTGTCACTACACTGGAGTAGGTGACACCACCGGAGCGATGGCCATCGACATGATCTGTCATGCCCCACTCCCGTAGGAGCAATCGTCCTCGCTAAGGTGTAATGTCGGACGAGCCTAGATTGTGCTAGAGCAATGCAGTTTCATAACGGCCGATTACATCGGCTGCGACGGGGTCGTCGCACAGAAGTCCCAAGCAGAATCAATGAATCATGCAGCAAAAATTTAAAGGCAAAACACAAGTTATTCAAAAGAGCTCTTTATTGATATTGAACAATTAGATTACAACAGACGCAAGGCCATGATTACAAGTCTCTTGTGCTCACTTTTCTCTCATTTTACAAGTCACTCTGCTCTCTCTCATCTCTCGATACAATGCTTGAGCCAGCAAAAGCTTCGGAAGGCGATGTCCATACATTATGTCCTGTATAAGTCTTGAGTTCACGCGGCCGCATGCTTCGACTCGCCAAGAAACTCCGTGCCTCGACGCATCCAAGCGAGCTCCGTATCACTAGCTTCTACCTGTGCCTGCACATGAAAACAGTATGGGTGTCAGTACTCAACTGTACTGGTGGAGTGAGCTCCTCGCCTACCCATACAAAACTGACATGTTCATTTACTTTGTGCAATATAAGTCCCTTTACGATTGTCTTTCTAGTCTTGCCTTAGGATCAGTTTTAAGACAACAACGCCTGACCAAACCAATGTGAAACGACATGGTCGTGCTACAAAGCCAACGTGTATTTCGATCGAGGCAGTGCCTCATCGCCTAAGTACTTGACCAAACTTTAACTCGGGACGGCAGGGTCGTGCCATACTTTATTCGTGCCTTTAACTTATTCGAGATAGCGCTTCGTCGAGGAACAACTCATGTGATCTCGGCCGTGCCAAGACTTTCACTTAAACTCAAGTGCATCTAGACCAATTCTCGTGTGCGATCGACGTCAAGGGAGAACGACTCGTGCAGGTCATGCCTCTAGACCTTGCTTAGACTTTTTCGTGCTTCAAAATTGAGGTCGTGCCTCACAACTTATTAAGATTTACCCACGTTACCGCCTTGCGGCCTTCCTGCTCGACTCATAACCCAACTTAGACAAGACTTGTCAAACATAGTGTCGACTTCATGAACATCCCGACGCCACCTATCGTGCTAAGCACAATGCCTATGCTGCAGCCCAATCTTAGGTCCAGGCATTGTGTTATCGACTAGACCTGCATTCAAGTTCTAGACCCAATCCAAAGACATGTACGTGGTTTGTCGCTATTCTGTCGACCCATCTGCATGAGTGATCACTAGCAATGTCAAGCTATCTTAGACTCGGCTCGAGATATCGGCTCGTCCCTCCGCGGGTAGCTAGCCCCGAAAGCGCCAAGTATCTCTCATGCGGTTATTCAGCATCCTACCGTGAGCCGCCTCGCTTCTCCCGGGCCGACATGATCCCGGTGTCCCGACGATCATTCGAGAAGACTACACCTTGTCGACAAGTTGTCCAATGACCATGCAAGACTCAAACTCGATCTATCAAGTCCTTCCTTATTATGACCATTCTTTTCTTCTTTCTATCGAGACTCCCAAGTAGTGGGACCGATCTCGTGCAGGACTTATCGAGACTCCCAAGTAGCGGGACCGATCTCGTGTGCGAAACTTATCGAGACTTAGCGAGACACCCAAGTCGCGGGACCGATCTCGCGTGTTTCCTTATCGAGATATAGCGAGACTCCCAAGTAGCGGGATCGATCTCGACGACAACCAGTCACATGGACTTCCTTTGATCGTGACATACTCTTTACTAAATCTACTGTAGCTCGTGCCTTAGACAGACCTGGTTCTATAGGCGACGCTATCGCTCAAGTCGTATATCTTATACGACGAGCCTCGCTCTCGAGGGACTATGCGACTTGACAACCGCAGATAGAGCGGGACAGTACTAGAAATGGCTTAGGTCGACCGGCATAACTTTGCCTAACTTATTCGCACAACGACTTGACGAGCAAAGGCTACGCCAAGCTTCGTATCGAGGGAACATGTCGTGCAAGCGTTCGACTTGAACAACCAAGTTTTCGGGTGCCTAGACTTAAGCCAAAAGCCATGCGAGACGTCTTAACTCACGGGACATGCGAAGGCTATGCCAAGCCTTGGATGACGGGACCGTGCATGCTTTATTAAGCATTCATGCGGGCGACGCCTATGACTTAGGCTAATTCGAGTGTCGTGGCAACTTGGCAACTTAAGCCAACTTTCTTCTCCCAAGCCAGGGGAATGAAGGATCGAGTGTCATTTGAAAACACGCTGAGCCGACTACTAACCAGAGCTTGGGGCTATTTTCTATGTTCTAAGACATTCCGACGGGTCAGAATTATTCCTTTAGCTATGTGGATGTGTCTCTTTTATTAACAAGCCTAACTTGTGCAAGTTGAAAACATGCGAGTTATTAAGTGAAGGCTAAGATGAGGCGAGTTTACCGAAACTACCCCACCTGAGCGAGGAGTCGCCTCGACCTTACGAGCCTTCGAGCAGCCATTGCAAGGCTAAGTCCGAATGTCGTCGGCGTTTTGATTCCTCCGATTGACTTTGCGGGACGGGACACTATAACATACACCACTCTGAACAAGTCTCGTCCCCGAGACTTTCCTGAAGGCAAGCCATCTTATCATTTCTATGGCCAAGACTTAACCGAACCTAGACACGGAACTTTAATAGTCGAGCGAGATACGGCATAATTTTTCGTACACGTTCCGCCTACGCATTTCTTCAATTTCGAGCTACGCTCACACTTGTATTAATCCTTTCTTTTAACACGATTTTAAATTCTCGACACTCATCCATTCCTCAAGTCTTGCTTAAACTCAACGTATCACTTGGCTGGATCGTGCACGCATTCCAGTCGTCCCCAAAATACATGCATTCAACCAGGCTGCATGATTAGAGAATTCGTCATTCTCACTCGAGTCACATCGTGCACATATTCAGGCGTCCCTGAAATATATGCATGTCAGTCGAATCTCGTGTGGGGTATTCCTATATTCGTGATTCTCACTATCCATCCAAACCGATCCTCAAGCTCAATCATTCGATTGCTAACTCTTGAAATATGACGTCTCGCCTAACCGTTAGGCCAATTCTCAAGGCTAAGTCAATATCAGGATTGGAATCATAGTTCCCCAATAATAATGCCAATACTGACCCCAATCCTAGGGTCAAACCAAAGTCGATAGTATAGGGTTTTCTATCCAAGCTTGCATCACTCAGATTTCTAAACAGCGAGCACGATCACCTAATTCGCACCGATGCATTCGTTGCGCATATTCGAATCCATTCAAATCACCAATTCTAACCAATTCATGTATTCGATTACGAGGTCATCTAGCTCGATAATATATTGTGCCCCAATCTCATGCGTGTCCAATTATCCACGGTGGTTCATGAATCACCATGCAATGCTCCTGCGGAATAATCATTCTCATCGGGGAGTAACTCTTGCTTGAGTCTAGACTAAGTCATTCTCGATACGCGGATTGGACCTACTCAATCCTCAAGTTCAATCGTCAAGCACACTGAGTCATTCTTGGGTCCACCTTTACGTCAAACCATAAGTAGAAGCATGTAAATTGCCACACCATGCAAGTTTGATCACCCCCGTTGTATGTATCACCATACCAGCACTCACGCGGAGTGATCGCCCTAATCGGCACGACGCATGTGCGAGGCTGGAGTTGCACTCGCATAAGACAAGAACGTCAATGTTGTGGTTGTCAACGAAGCAATCCAAACATTTTATTTTTTATCCAAGCCAAGATCTCGGTTCGATTGTCTGACCGTCATTCGTTCAACTAGAAAATCCTCGAGCCAAGTTTATCTTTTTCTTGACACATTTCAACATCCCGAGTATAGCATCCATCAAAACAATAATATTTACACGATCGCCATTCGCCGAGTCAGAGTACCCCCAAGTTATTGTATATCGATCTTTGATACGCCTCAATACCATCGAAGATATGCGTAACCTGACGATCTTCCTTTACAACGAACTTTGATTCGTGCGACTGATGCTATTGTCCGAACTGGATATACTATAATTCCTCGATATTCAAGATCAAGTTCGAATGCTATTCCTCAAGCTAGTTTTAAGATCGTTGTCCAAAACTCAAGTCGTATTTCATTTGACTAAATTCGAGATCGTACGTGTGATTTACTAGATTTCCTCGATCAAGACATTCACTTTTATTTATCGTATCCGAATCGTTTTATAACTCGCGTTGCCCATACACAAGTTGTCCGAACGAAATCACGTTCGAGACATTCGAAGTCACGACCAACTAAGCATGATGCGTTCTAAGGCTATGCGCGATCGCATCGCCTCGCAGGCGTACTCGTTGTTATTTCTAATCCCCAATCTTTGATCAAATAAATTCTAAGACAAACCATACACCTCTCGGATTCGAGCCATCCGATCTAGTTCTCAATCACGTTCGCATCATTCACTAAGACATCTTTCAAATTTGTTCGATGAATCTCTAGCATAATCGCTCATGTCGTATCGGTGCACTAAGTTGTTCGCACTAATCCTCAAAATCTAAACCAGTCTTCCTTGCACACCTAAGCGTCAGTTCGATAGCATTTATATCGATATACACTCCAAGTGTGTTTCCGTTTCTGATCGAGCGATACTTAATTTTGCTCGCGACTCGTTTGCACCAAAAAGTCGAGGTGCGCGACACGCGACACAACTTAGCCAAAAGGCTGTGTGCATAGCTATCCCGTGCGGACTATATTCGAGTTTGCACACTCATTACTAATGTCGATGTAGGACTAGTTGGGCACGCACGCGACTTGCCAACTTTAGCATGTGTTTTGTATCCAGTTAAGTATGACACCATTTTCTATCAAGTCAAGTTGATACCGTTTGGCACAAAGGCCTACCGATGCATCCGACGATGGCCTACCGATGCGTTCGATTGAACGCTTATATGAGCTTTTGAAAATATTTAGACTTATTGTATGGACATGTCGAGGGACATTCGAGAGAGGGCGCACACTTCTTTTTCCAATGATGAGCTTTCAAAACTGAGAGATTCGACTTAAAGTCCAAGGACATAAAGCCGTGCTCTGATACATTATGTCACGCCCCGCTCCCGTAGGAGCGATCGTCCTCGCTAAGGTGTGATACTGCACGAGCCTAGATTGCGCTCGTGCAAGGCAGTTTCATAATGGCCGGTTACATCGGCTGCGACGGGGTCGTCACACAGAAGTTCCAAGCAGAATCATTGAATCATGCAGCGAAAATTTAAAGGCAAAACACAAGTTATTCAAAAGAGCTCTTTATTGATATTGAACAATTAGATTACAATAGGCGCAAGGCCATGATTACAAGTCTCTCGTGCTCACTTTTCTCTTATTTTATAAGTCACTCTGCACTCTCTCATCTCTCGATACAATACTTGAGCCAGCGGAAGCATCGGAAGGCGATGTCCATACATTATGTCCTGTATAAGTCTTGAGTTCACGCGGCCGCACGCTTCGACTAGCCAAGAAACTCCGTGCCTCGACGCATCCAAGCGAGCTCCGTGCCACGAGCTTCTACCTGTGCCTGTACATGAAAACTGTGTGGGTGTCAGTACTCAACTGTACTGGTGGAGTGAGCTCCTCGCCCACCCATACAAAATCGACACGTTCATTTACTTTATGCAATACAAGTCCCTTTACGATTGTCTTTCTAATCTTGCCTTAGGATCAATTTTAAGACAATGATGCCTGCCCAAACCAATGTACAATGACATGGTCGTGCTACAATGCCAACGTGTATTTCGATCGAGACAGTGCCTCATCGTCTAGGTACTTGACCAAACTTCAACTTGGGACGGCAGGGTCGTGCCATACTCTATTCGTGCCTTTAACTTATTCGAGATAGCGCTTCGCCGAGGAGCAACTCATGCGATCTCGGCCGTGCCAAGACTTTCACTTAAACTCAAGTGCCTCTAGACCAATTCTCGTGTGCGATCGACGTCAAGGGGGAACGACTCGTGCAGGTCATGCCTCTAGACCTGCTTAGACTTGTCAGTGCTTCAAGATTGAGGTCGTACCTCACAACTTATCAAGATTTACCCATGTTACCGCCTTACGGCCTTCCTGCTCGACTCATAACCCAACTTAGACAAGACTTGTCAAATATAGTATCGACTTTATGAACATTTCGACGCCACCTATCGTGCCAAGCACGGTGCCTATGCTGCTGCCCAATCTTAGGCCCAGGCATTGTCTTACCGACTAGACCTGTATTCAAGTTTTAGACCCAATCAAAAGGCATACACGCAGTTTGCCGCTATTCTACCGACCCATCTACATGAGTGGTCACTAGCAATGTCAAGCTATCTTAGACTCAGCTCGAGATATTGGCTCGTCCCTCCGCGGGTACCTAGCCCCGAAAGCTCCAAGTATCTCCCATACGGTTATCCAGCATCCTACCGTGAGCCGCCTCGCTTCTCCCGGGCCGACATGATCCCAGTGCCCCGACGATCATTCGAAAAGACTACACCTTGTCGACAAGTTGTCCAATGACCATGCAAGACTCAAACTCGATCTATCAAGTCCTTCATTATCATAACCATTCTTTTCATCTTTCTATCGAGACTCCCAAGTAGCGGGACCGATCTCGTGCGGGACTTATCGAGACTCCCAAGTAGCGGGACGATCTCGAAAACAACCAGTCGCGTGGACTTCCTTTGATCGTGGTATACTCTTTACTAAATCCACCGTAGTTCGTGCCTTAGACAGACCTGGTTCTATAGGCGATGCTATCGCTCAAGTCATATACCTTACACGACGAGCCTCGCTCTCGAGGGACTATGCGACTTGACAACCGCAGATAGAGTGGGACAATGCTAAAAATGGCTTAGGTCGACCGGCAAAACTTTGCCTAACTTATTCGCGCAATGACTTGACGAACAAAGGCTACGCCAAGCTTCGTATCGAGGGAACGTGCCGTGCACGCATTCGACTTGAACAACCAAGTTCTCGGGTGCCTAGACTTAAGCCAAAAGCCGTACGAGATGACTTAACTCACGGGACATGCGAAGGCTATGCCAAGCCTTGGACGACGGAACCGTGCATGCTTTATTAAGCATTCATGCGGGCGATGCCTATGACTTAGGCTAATTCGAGTATCGTGGCAACTTGGCAACTTAAGCCAACTTCCTTCTCCCAAGCCACGGGAACGAAGGATTAAGTGTCATTTAAAAGCACGCTGAGCCGACTACTAAGCTGACCGTGGGACTATTTTCCATGTTCTAAGACATTCCGACGGCTCGGGATTATTCCCTTAGCTATGTGAATGCATCTTTTTTATTAACAAGCCTAACTTGTGCAAGTTGATAACATACGAGTTATTAAGTGAAGGCTAAGATGAGGCGAGTTCACCGAAACTACCACACCTGAGCGAGGAGTCGCCTCGACCGAGCAAGTCTTCGAGCAGCCATTGCAAGGCTAAGTCTGAACGCCGTCGGCATTTTGATTCCTCCGATTGACTTTACGGGATGGGGTACTACATGATCTATCAAGGATTTTCATCACATGGTGCCCCTTTTATTTTCTAGCACAGAGGAGCCTACTGAGGTTCATGCATGGCTTACTAGTATCGAGCACCTGTTGGAGGCCGCAGAGCTTTTGAGGGACAGATGGATGAAGGCCGTCAGGGTGCAGCTGATGGGCAACGTACACCACTGGTGGTTGGCCGCGGCTAGGACCTGATCGGATCATTTAGGAAGAGTTCTCCAGGCTCTTCAAGGAGATGTTCATTCCAGCTACAACGCGTACGAAGCTTCGGGACAAGTTCATATATCTTGTCTAGGGCGGTATGACGGTCCAAGAGTACAATACAGAGTTCTTTCGCATAAGCCGTTTTGTCCCTTATCTGATCGATACTGAGGAGAAGAAGGCCGAGAAGTTTATGACAACATGCTTTTCGAGCTACAATGGTTGGTAGGATCAGTCACTCCTACTTTCTACTAAAAGATCCTGACAGTAGCTCGGCATCAAGAGCGCATCAACTAGAGGGAGGCCAGCATGAAGCGCCCTCATTCAGCAGCACCACCAGCTAAGGCACTGCAGGAAGGACCGGCAAAGCGTCCTCAGATTCATCATCCATAGAGAGCGGCAGCACCAGCTGTACTAGGGACACCTACCTGCCATTACTGCAGCAAGGTAGGTCATACTGTAAGATCTTGGCGACGCAAACTAGGATTATGTCTGCTCTGTGGACCTGATCGGCACCAGGCCTGGGATTACATGGAGCATCGTGGAGCAGCGCCGATGGTACATCGGCACGGATTCCCAGTACTTCGAGCACTGAGTCATTTCTATCAGGGTCCGAGAGCATCCCATACAGGAGTTGGGGCGATACGACACGCAGCACTGGTAACTGTCTGTTTTCAAAAATGAGGGTAATTTTGTCATTTTTATATTCTAATATTTTGTGATTATTTCTTTACTAATATTGTATTTTGGGGATTAGTTAAGTCGGGTTTGAGTTTCGCCTAGTTTTGACTTGTGTTAGTGGTCCGGGTAGGAACGATATAGTAAAGCGTAATACTCTAGAGGGGGGGTGAATAGAGTTGGCAGCGGAATAATGCTAATTAAAAAAGTTAGCAACACAATCACAGTATATAATCACAGATGAAAATAAAGTAAAGACAGAGTTCAGAAAGCAAACGCAAAGACAGCGATGTATACTGGTATCCCTCTGTTGAGGACTAATCCAGTCGGTAGAACTCTTGCTACCAGTTTGAATCCGCTATAGGAAAAATCGCAAGTTTTCTTACGAAGTCCTTGCAACTTCTACAACGCGAGCTTTGATACGAAGAACTCGTCCAACTTCAAATGTGAAGAGGTATTCTTCAATCAAGCCTTCTGATTACAATCTCTCAGAAACTTCTAGACCGTACCGCACTGGCAAATCGACTAGAGGATTGTAACTGGCTTTGGATCTGAAAATGAAAGCTCTAGAAAACTCTTTGGAAGATAGAAAGCTTTAGATAGAGAGAAGATTGAAAGTGAATGAGTGATTTGAAATGATCGAAATACTTCTCTATTTATAGGATTTCTGAAGGGAGAACTCTGTCAGAATTCGGGCAGAATTCGGGCAGAACTCGATGAGCAAATCTCGGTCAAATCCGCAACTGCAGGAGGACCAAGTTCCAGAGAATTCAAAATCAAAACGGCCACCAACCGAACTCTGGCCGAACTCTGGCCGAGTTCTGTCAGGGTTAGGTTAGGGTTTTTAAAATAGGTTTTGGTGATTTTTGAAAACCTTTTTGAAAACCTTTTTGTAAACAATTTGATAGGTCATTTTAAAAACATTTTGAACTAATTTTGGGAATAGCCTATTTGCCAGTACGACTCGGTGTACAATGTATTCCTAGACTTAAATAAAAAGAAAATTATATTGCATAGGAAATACAGACTCAAGTAGGCAAACAGATCTTCAGTCTTGAACGAAGTGAATATCCAATCTTGCTTATGTCCGAGAAGCTGAGAATGTCCCAACAAGCTTTGTATATCCAGACAAAGTTTTGATCAATTATTAAAATCAGGTTGACCATATGACCAATGGGCCAACAATCTCTCCCATTTTGATAATTGACAAACTATGAATGATATAACAATAAGCTAGTTCGAAAAAATATCAAAAGGTGAAAAATTGTTCATAACCTGTATTCAACTCAAAAAAATGTTAGATCATTTTAATTTTCTCCCCCTTTGTCACTTAGCAAAATAGTTGTACAAGAGAAGGCTCCCCCGCATGAAATGCAGAAGACTCTCCCACAATCAATGCATAAGTAACAAACAGTGAGAAAACAAAAATAAAAGATACAGTAAATAATTAGAGAAATTTATCATCACAAGCATGTATTGCATAAAAAAATCTCAGGCATGCTATTTCACAGACAGTTTAAAAATGAAAAGCAATATAAGAAAATAGTGCTAAACAAAATGCTGAACTTAACTGAGATGTCATAAATGAAACATCATAAACATGTCCATGAAGATAAAAGAAATACTGATAGCAAACTACAAAGTACTAATCAAAAAGTAAATGATAAAAACTTGGAATGTCGGAGCATTTCCAAGTATACAGTAGAATGTCACTAGTAATCAGATCAGATCTCATCATCACTATCCTCATCAATATCATCAGCAGCACGGCCAGCATGACCGGAAGTACCAGCACCAGAAGTACCAGCGCCAGTAGGATGAGTAGGGGCGCTAGCATAGAACTCGCCAACATAATCTCGAGGAGCACGATACCAATCATAGGCGTTACCGGACTGGAAGTAGGCATGGACAGCCTCATCCTCACAGCGGTAACCCGAAAAAGCTGGATCTCGAGGGATGGAAGCGGCAGAGTGACCAGTCTGTGCAAAACGCAGATCGGCCAAGGAGTTTGCCATCGCCTGGTAACGGGTGACATCGCGGAACTCACGCTTGCGAGCCATGTCCGTCATCGAGACGTGCAAAGCAGATAGGTGCTGATGTATGCCCTCAAAAGTCATGGCATACGGCTGATGTGGTGGAGATGGTACAGTAGGAGGAGCAGGAGGTGTAGCTGAAGCAGTCCGGCTGCGACGAGAAAGCTGGAGTAACTTGGGCTCAGAGTCCTGAGTACAAGTCGATAGATCGATGTCGAAGCGCTAAAAGATACGAGGGAGAATCATCGCGTAAGAGAGATTTCGATCTCTTGCACGACAACGTCCCATCATCTGAATAATAGTCTTAGGGACGGAAAAAGGAATCCCCTTGATAAGATGATACATAGCGGACAGCTCAAGCGAATTCACATCATCCTTGGAAGTAGATTTTGGAAGTAGAGTAGAGTAGATGATGCGATGTAATTCGTAGTTAAACAAGTTAAGGTTGTTAGCCTTAAACTTTCCAGAACGTACTCTGTCAGGTGCACAAAGTTCCGTTTTGAAACTCGTGAGTGTAGTGCCTTCGGGAAACTCGAATTCCGTGATATCAACTAGCGGTTCACCTTCATTGGAAATCCCAAGAATCTCCGCTAGGAGGACATCATTGAACTCAATATCTATGCCTCCAACACGTGTGCTCACGTCAAAAGTGTTAACTACGAGATTGCAATAGAACAATCTAATGGCATTAGTAGCAATTGGGAAGCACAGTTTAACAAGCAAATGTAATCCTAATGCCTCAAATAAGTGACGATGGTCAGGAAATACCGTCCATTTAACCGGAGCGCCGCTGCATATGGATCGGGTGGAAAAGTCACCGTACCATAATAAAGCTTGATCGAGGGTTTGAAAGAAAAACCCATCGAAAGCACCGTCGCTCTTTTGGACTGGCGAAAACAAAGAATCCGTGTGAGGATTCGAAGAGGACCCTTCCTCACTAGGAGTAGTCTTCTTCCTCTTAGACGGATTAAATCTAGGTGCCATTGAAATAAATAAGCATAAATTTGAAAGTGGAGAAAGAGAGAGTTATACCTCACAAAAATTAGATATGTTGTAGAGAAGGATGATCTCCGCACGATTCCAAAGTTTGGAAGGATTTCACCAAGTAGATAGGGAGCAATGGGTTGGTGAATACCTAGGGTTTGGAGGATTTTCGGGCGGCTGTAGCTGCTGGTTGGAAATATGGAAGCAATGGAAGAGAAGAAGCTCTCGGGTTGTGTATATATACACAGATACCCCCAACCGAACTCGGGCCGAATTCGGTCAGAGTTCTGCCGAATTCGCCTAGGGTTCTTTCAAGTTGATTTTGCTACTTCTTTTTATTGACTCGTTTCAAATATTTAATTCAAAGATTAGTTATTTTAGCTTTCAAATAACATAATTAATAATATTTTATGAGTTAAATATCGTTACACAGCAGCTGTCTCAGATTAGCTGTAGGAGTACTGTCCCAGCTGGCGGAGGTTCACCGGGGAACTCTTAAATACCGCTTCGCTTCAACCGTAGTTGTGGTGACAGACAGACTCTTTATTAGCTTGTCTCTAACACAGTTTTTGCATAATGATATACAATCATAAAATAACATCAATTAATATTATTGACGTCCAAAATTCCTAATTCTCGACGTAAATAATTGAAGCGATCTTCCGCTAGAGGTTTAGTGAAGATGTCAGCTAATTGATTATCAGTATCTATGTATACAAGGTTTATATCTCCATTTTGATGATGATCTCTAAGAAAATGATGCCGAATCTCGATATGTTTAGTACGAGAGTGACATACAGGATTCTTAGTCAAATTAATGGTGCTAGTGTTATCACAGAAAATGGGAATATGTGTGTAAAATAAATCAAAGTCTTCTAAGGTTTGTTTCATCCACAAAATCTGAGCACAACAACGTCCTGCGGCGATGTACTCAGCCTCTGTTGTTGATAAGGCTACAGAATTTTGCTTTTTACTAAACCAAGAGACTAGAGCCTTGCCTAAAAAATGACATGTACCGCTAGTACTTTTTCTATCAACCTTGCATCCAGCAAAATCTGCATCCGAGTAACCAATAAGGTCAAAAGATTTTGATTTGGGATACCACAAGCCGACAGAAGAAGTGCCTTTAAGGTATCGGAAGATACGCTTAACTGCGGACAGATGTGATTCCTTTGGGTTAGCTTGAAAACGTGCACACAAGCAAACACTAAACATTATATCTGGACGACTAGCAGTTAAGTAAAGTAAACTACCAATCATACCTCGATACTTACGTGTGTCGACTGGCTTGCCTTGTTCGTCAGAATCAAGCTTTGTTGAAGTTGCCATCGGAGTGCCAATAGGTTTGACATTGTCCAGATCAAAACTTCTTTAGCAAATCTTTTGTATACTTGGCTTGATTAATGAACGTCCCATTGTCGGTTTGTTTGATTTGCAATTCGAGAAAGAATTTCAGCTCTCCCATCATGCTCATCTCAAACTCATTCTGCATACACTTAGAGAATTCTTGACAAAGAGATTCATCAGTGGATCCAAATATGATATCATCAACATAGATCTGAATTAAAAGCAGCTTGCCATTAAAAGATTTAATAAAAAGTGTAGTGTCAACCTTTCCTTTTGTAAAACCGTTGTCAAGTAGAAAAGAGCTTAGACGATCATACCAAGCACGAGGGGCTTGTTTCGAACCGTATAAGGCTTTCTTCAACTTGAAAACATGGTCAGGATTTTTGAAATCCGTGAAACCCGGAGGTTGTGCTACAAAAACTTCTTCTTTTATAAATCCATTTAGAAAAGCACTTTTTACATCCATTTGAAAAAGTTTGAAATCATGAAAACATGCAAATGCACATAACATACGAATGGATTCTAATCTCGCAACTGGGGCATAAGTCTCATCGTAGTCGATACCCTCTTCTTGATTGTATCCTTGAGCTACGAGTCGAGCCTTGTTACGAGTTACTAAACCATCCTCATTCAGTTTGTTTCGGAATACCCAACGGGTGCCAATGACCGGATGATCAATAGGCTTGGGAACAAGTTCCCAAACTTGATTCTGTTCGAATTGGTTCAATTCCTCTTGCATGGCATCTATCCAGAAACTATCACTACATGCTTCATCAATAGATTTAGGTTCTAGCTGTGAAATAAATACAATACTAGAAATAATATCTCTACTGGATGATCGAGTGCTTACTCCTTTGGTAATATCACCAATTACCAAATCTTGTGGATGATCAGCTGTGAATTTTAACCTTTTCGGTAGACTCTGTAGGTAGCTGGTTCCTGGATCTCCTCTAGGGGGTTCAGCTTGTGCAGAGCTTGGTTCAGGTTCAGCTGATGTTGAGCTTGATGTAGGCAGATCTTCATCACTGTCATCGAGTGTCATTTGGTTCATTTCATCAAAAGTGACGTTGATTGACTCTTCGATGATCATGGTATGTTTGTTGAAGACTCTGTATCCTTTGCTCTTGGCCGCATAACCTAAAAATATACCTTCATCGGCCTTTTCGTCAAACTTTCCCAAATTGTCTTTAGTATTAAGAATAAAGCACTTACAGCCAAATATCTTAAAATATGAAACTGAAGGAATTCTATCAAACCATAACTCAAATGGAGTCTTCTTCGATTTGGGTCGAATTAGAACTCTAGTGAGCACAAAGCAAGCTGTATTGATAGCTTCAGCCCAGAAGTATTTAGGTAGGCTAAATTGATTTAACATTACTCTGGCCATTTCGGTTAGAGTTCTGTTCTTACGTTCCACAACTCCATTTTGTTGTAGAGTTCTAGGGCAGGAGAACTCGTGTATAAAACCGTGTGTGTCACAAAATTGCTCGAAATCAGCATTCTCGAATTCGCCTCCATGATCGCTTCTAATACGAGTGATCATGTAGCCTTTTTCATTCTATACTTTCTTACAAAAGGCGACAAATTCGGATAATGCGTCATTCTTGCGTGTCAAGAAATATACCCACGTGTATCTAGAAAAATCATGTACAATTACAAATGCATATAATTTACCTCCGAGGCTAGCAACTCTGCTAGGACCGAATAAATCCATGTGTAGCAATTGTAGAGGTCTAGTAGTACATACTGCGTTTACAGACTTGAATGTGGATCTGGTAGCCTTGTACTTTTCGCATTGGCTGCATACCGAATCCTTCTTGAATGTTATGTCCGGTAAACTGCGTACTAACTTCTTTGTGGATAATCTTGAAATTGTATCCATGTTTACATGACCGAGTCTCATATGCCATAAATGACTCTCATCACTTTTGGCCATTAAGCATCTACCTGAAATGTTAGCTTCTTCCAATAGATAGAAAATATATATATTGTCTTCCCTGATTCTTTCAAAGATAGTACTACCAGTTGAGCTATCAACTATAGTACATTTGTCTTTGCCAAAGTTGATACCATAACCATGATCAGCTAGATGACTTATGCTGAGCAGATTATGTTTCAACTCGGTAACCAGACAGACATCTTTAATCACGGGATAGGGAGATTTACCAACATCACCGATACCAATAATATACCCTTTTAAATTATTGCCGAAGGAAACATAGCCTTCCTTCTTTTTCTTCGACAGTGTTGCAAATAGAGTAGCGTCACCGGTCATATGCCGTGAGCAACCGCTGTCGAGGATCCATTTGCTTCTAGCATGTGAAGGGTGTTCCACCTACAAAACAGTTTGCAGATAAAACTCTTGGTACCCATTTCTTGTAGGGTCCTGAATTGTTAGCTTTAGGTATCCAAGCATAAACATTTAAATCAACTAGCTTTCTCATTCTACATGCAGATGAAATATGACCAATGAGGCCACAATAATGACATTGTGCATGTTGAGTGTTGAAAGCAGAGTGATGTGCATGGTTGGTAGGTTTAGGTTTTCTAGTATAGAAGAATGCATACCTATGATCATGTTTGGGCTTAACCTTTTGGGGTAAAGGTTTTATATGGTTTGGTCTGACAGTGTTTGGCTTGGGAATGTTTCGAATTTTCGGTAAGTGACACGTGTTAGGATAGAAAGCAGCAGGCTCAGGCTGTTTTTCTAACCTAATTTCCAACCTTTTGGAAGTGTCATATAACTTAGTATGATCAGAAGTGAGTGATTCCATTCTGATTTGTGCAGATTGAAGACTTTTCTTTTCTTTTGAAAGATCTTCTCTCAATTGGTCTATAATCTTATCTTTCTCTTCGGATGACTGTTTAGTCTCGTGTAATAAGAGCTTTATAGAGGAAAGCTCACCAGACTCACAAACACTAGTTCTAACCTCAGCTAGTAGGTCGGTAAGTCTTCCTATTTCTCCTTTGTACTCTTTGAGTACCTTCTTAGCGGTCTGATATTTACTACGCAGTTTTCTGTAGTCAAGCATCAGGTCACTGAAGGCATCTTCTAATTGCTCAAAGGTAAAGTCATCATATGTTTCTACAGGTTCAGTAGGTACCTGATCGATTGCCATGAAGCAGATGTTTGCAGCGTCCTCTGAATGTTCATCTTCTGAGTCGCTAGCTTCACTCTCATGCCATATGTTGGTGTTGGCGTATTTCCGAGACGTTGATCTTTTCAGGTTGCCTTTTTCATACCTGTTGTTCTTCTTGCTCGATGATGAGTTGATGGGACAGTCCTTCTTCATATGTCCCTTCTTCTTGCAGCCATAGCAGACAGCATCTTCTTGGTACCAGTTGTTGTTGTTGTTCTCTTTGACTCTTTTCTCATGTCTCATGAATCTTTTGAACTTCCTTGCTAGGAGTGCTTGATCTTCAGCGTCAGATCCACTGCTGTCTGAGTCATCTTCAGCAGCTTTTCTGTGCTGAGCCTTGAGGGCGATAGTATTCTCCTTTGGTGCAGGCTCTTCAAAATCTTGTAGATCCAGTTCATGAGTGAGTAGCTTACCCATGAGTACTTCAAGTGTCATTGTGGTGAGGTCGTTTCCTTCAATGATAGCTGTAGCCTTCGGAATCCAGTTCTTGGTGAGAGCTCGCAGGAGTTTGCGAATCTTTTCGTGGTTACTGTATTCTTTGCCTAAGGAGGACAAAGGGTTTACAATATCCAAGAACCTCTCAAACATTTGTGTGACTATTTCATTTGGCTTCATTTTGAACGCCTCGTACTCTTGAGTAAGTCTGCTGACTTTTGACTCCTTGACTTGAGTCGTGCCTTCATGTGTAACTTCGAGAATCTTCCATACACCATTTGCCGTTGTGCATGTAGATACCCTGTTAAATTCTGTTCTGTCTAAGGCACAAAAAAGAGCATTAATGGCACGTGCGTCAAAACTGGCCTTTTTCTTTTCTTCCTCTGTATAACTGTTTTGGGGTTTTTCAACTAAAATACCCTCGACATTTATACGAGGTGGCTTTTGATAGCCATCAAGAACAATAGCCCATAAGTCAAAATCAAGAGACTTTAAGAAGAAACTCATCCGTGTTTTCCAATAAGTGTAGTTAGTACCATCAAACAGAGGAGGTCTGTTTGTGGCCTGACCTTCACTTGTGAATTTCATAGTAGCCATGTGATGTGCTGTGATCTAATAAATAATGAATAAATAATAGCACTTTTACCTTGCTTTACCTGTAACACCCGCTCTGATACCAATTGTAGGAATGATATAGTAAAACGTAATACTCTAGAGGGGGGGTGAATAGAGTTGGCAGCGGAATAATGCTAATTAAAAAAGTTAGCAACACAATCACAGTATATAATCACAGATGAAAATAAAGTAAAGACAGAGTTCAGAAAGCAAACGCAAAGACAGCGATGTATACTGGTATCCCTCTGTTGAGGACTAATCCAGTCGGTAGAACTCTTGCTACCAGTTTGAATCTACTATAGGAAAAATCGCAAGTTTTCTTACGAAGTCCTTGCAACTTCTACAACGCGAGCTTTGATACGAAGAACTCGTCCAACTTCAAATGTGAAGAGGTATTCTTCAATCAAGCCTTCTGATTACAATCTCTCAGAAACTTCTAGACCGTACCGCACTGGCAAATCGACTAGAGGATTGTAACTGGCTTGGGATCTGAAAATGAAAGCTCTAGAAAACTCTTTGGAAGATAGAAAGCTTTAGATAGAGAGAAGATTGAAAGTGAATGAGTGATTTGAAATGATCGAAATACTTCTCTATTTATAGGATTTCCAAAGGGAGAACTCTGTCAGAATTCGGGCAGAATTCGGGCAGAACTCGATGAGCAAATCTCGGTCAAATCCGCAACTGCAGGAGGACCAAGTTCCAGAGAATTCAAAATCAAAACGGCCACCTACCGAACTCTGGCCGAACTCTAGCCGAACTCTGGCCGAGTTCTGTCAGGGTTAGGTTAGGGTTTTTAAAATAGGTTTTGGTGATTTTTGAAAACCTTTTTGAAAACCTTTTTGTAAACAATTTGATAGGTCATTTTAAAAACATTTTGAACTAATTTTGGGAATAGCCTATTTGCCAGTACGACTCGGTGTACAATGTATTCCTAGACTCAAATAAAAAGAAAATTACATTGCATAGGAAATACAGACTCAAGTAGGCAAACAGATCTTCAGTCTTGAACGAAGTGAATATCCAATCTTGCTTATGTCCAAGAAGCTGAGAATGTCCCAACAAGCTTTGTATATCCAGACAGAGTTTTGATCAATTATTAAAATCAGGTTGACCATATGACCAATGGGCCAACACGGGTAGCTTAGACTCTAGTCGGAGCCCAAAGATTAGCTAGGCATGGCCCATAAACTTGACTCATTAGGCTAGTACATTTAGACTAATCCCACATGACAAGTTTAGAAATTTAGAGTTTAGAACTTTGGCCAATTTGACCCCAATTCCTTGCATGACTTAAATTAATCAAAGGGGAACCATTAGGGGCAACTTGGACATTTCTCATTGACCCAAATAGGGTTTACATGGTAGCCAAGAGAGGGGGGAGACCTCCATCATTCATTTTTCATAGTAGCCTCCATCATCTTCCAATTGGTGTTCTTCTCCAACTTGAGAGCAAACCCATTTGTTTTCTCCCTCAAATCCACTCATTCTTCCACCAAATCCTCTCATTCTTGCAAGGAGAAGGAGCCTACAAGGATTATAGAGCCAAGAGAAAGGAAGAGAGTCCATTTGCTAGAGGAGTCCATGTTGGATTCGTGTCCTTTGGGTTGTTCATTGAAAAATCACTCCAAATAGGTATCTCTCTCTAAACCCTCTATATTTCATCTTTTCTTTGCATATTTGTTAGTTTTGAATCCATAGGAACCACCCCCATGCATGAACCACCCTTAGGATTGATTTAGAGGCTCTTTTGAGTCCTCAATAGAAAATTAGGAGTGGTTTGGTGTCACCCATGGAGAAATTTCGAGGGTGGCCCACCAAGTGTTTGTGTTTATGCCCAATAGGTTATTTAGACTTCTAATTTCAGTTTTATACATGTTAGAGAATAGATTAGCCATGGTTAGGATATCCCATTTAGTTTTTATATAGATACCTATGTATGTATCTTTGTATATTTGGCCTACAAGCGATTTTTATAAGTAGAGATACCAATTTGGTATATATTTACATATGTGGACTGATTTGGGCGATATTATATATATATATATATATATATATATATATATATATATATATATATATATATATATTAGAGTGTGGTTGTGGCTTGTTATGTTAGATGTTCATATATATGTGTTGTGTGTGTGTGTTGTGTTTGAGGAGAGGGGAGAAGTGCATGTGTGTGAGTGTGCTTGAGGAGAATTGTGAGTTGTGTGTGTTTTTGTATGTGGCTTGGTTGTGTTGTGGTTTAGTATCAGTGTGTGTGTGAGGAGAGGGAAGAGATGAGATTGTGTGTGTATGTATGTTGTAGGAACGAAATCGTAAAGCAGAATACTCTAGAGCGGGGGTGAATAGAGTAGGCAGCGGAATATAGCTAATTAAAAACTTGTTAGTAGTTAGATCACAGATATAATAATAATCACAAAAGTAAATGACAGAAATAAAAAGTGATCAGAAGGCAAACGCAAATACCGAGATTTATACTGGTTTCCCTCTTGTGAGGACTAGTCCACTCAGAAGAACTCTAGCTTCCAGTTGAATCCACTATTGGAAAATCTCACAAGTTTTCATACGAAGTCCTTGCAACTTCTACAGACGCGAGATTTGATACGAAGAACTCGACCAACTTCAATTGTGAAGAGTTGAATCATCTATCAAGCCTCTGATTACAATCGCTCTGAAACTTCTAGACCGTACCGCACTGGCAAATTGACTAGAGATTGTAACTGGCTTGGGATTTGAAAATGAAAGCTTTTTAGAACTCTTTGGAAGAATGTAAGCTCAGGAAAAGAAGAGATTGAAAGTGAATTGGTGATTTCAAATGATCGAAATCCTTCTCTATTTATAGTTTTTCCAAAGACAGAACTCTGACAGAATTTGGATAGAATTCGGACAGAACTCTTTGTAACAAACCGCAACTGAAGGATGACCAAGTTCAAAAACCCAACGTTCACTAATGTTCCAAATGGCCGAACTCTGGCCGAGTTCTCTTGGGGTTCTGCCAGTTCATTTTTGGAGAAAATAAATTTTAGCTTTTTGAAAAATCCTTCAGAAGCTTTTTGTAACAAGAATGTTTTTCAAAAACGTAGGTCATTTATAAAAAATATGATGGTTTTGAAAAACGTTTTTGGATAGCCTATTTGCATGTACGACTCAGTGTACAATGTATTCCTAGACTCAATAAAATGAAAAATTACATAGCGTAACAGGATGTACATTCTGAATGGCAAACAGCTTCAGTCTTGAACAAAGTAGAGATCCATTGTTGAGCAGTGTCTAAAACGTCGTAAGTAAACATCTGAGTTGACTTGTAATTATATCGAGACAGAGTTTGATCAATTATTAAAATCAGGTTTGACCATGACCAATGGGCCAACAATCTCCCATATTTTGATAATTGACAAAGCTTGCCGATATAACATCTAAGCTGGAATCAATTCAAAATAGTAATCAGAAGAAATTGTTCATAACCTGTATTTCACTTGAATGAAAAAAATGTTAGATCCTTATTTCTCCCCCGTTGTCACTTAGCAAAATAATTGTAAAAGAGAAAGCTTCCCTGCAATCAGTGCATAATTAACATACAGTGAAGAAACACAATTGAAATAAATAATCATGGCAGGCATGGTATAAACGGTAAATATAGTAAGAGAAACAGATAGACTATAACAACACAGGCATGTATTTGTCACAGGCAGTATTTAATAAAGTGCGAGAATAATACTGAAACAAATAAAGTGCTGAAAAATAGACTAAGATGCCAAAACTGAGGCATAATCAAAAACCATGTCTATGAATAGTCACATAACAAAGAAAAGTACTGATAATAGCTAAAAAATACTGATAAAATCTTGGAATGTCGGAGCATTTCTAAGTAAACATAAGCCAAAAGTAACAGTCTCAATATCGAACATCTCAAAAATCATCATCATCCTCATCATCAACGTCATCAGCTGCAGCTCCAGCATGTCCAGAAGGACCAGCTCTAGAAGTAGCAGCTCCAGAAGTGTGAGGAGTGGCACTAGCATAAAACTCACCGACATAGTCTTGAAGAGGGGCACGAGCAGTACGATACCAATCATAGGCATTCCCTGGCTGGAACAGAGAGTGGACCGCCTCGTCGTCAATACGGTAGCCAGAAACAGAAGGGTCTCGAGGTAGAGAGCTAGAAGAATGACCCGTTTGCGTAAACCTCAGATCGACGAAGGAGTTGGCAATCGCCTGGAACTGAGTCACATCACGGAACTCGTGTTCCCTAGAAGTCTCAACATAAAAAGACTGCATATCTGATAAGTGCTGATGTATACCCTCAAAAATCATAGGATAAAAATGAGGAGGAACAGGTGCTGTGGAAGCTGTGGGAGTAGGTGCAGGAGGAGTAGGTGCAGTAGGTGGAGGAACAGGGGCAATACTGCGACGAGAGAGTTTGAGAAACTTGGGCTCAGAGTCGACAACACAAGTAGATAGGTCAATATCAAATCTCTGAAAGATGTGAGGAATAAGCATCGCATAAGATAGGTTGCGGTCTCTCCTGCGACATCTACCCATCATCTGGATGATAGTCTTAGGGGCAGAAAATGGAATCCCTTTAAGAATATGATAAAGAGAAGAAAGCTCAAGAGCAGTGATATCATCTTTAGAAGTGGATTTTAGAAGTAAGGTGGAATAGATGATGCGATGTAATTCATAGTTAAACAAGTTCAAGTTATTAGCCTTAAACTTTCCAGGATGAGCGCGTGCGGACGCACAAAGCTCATTCTTGAAACTAACGAGTGTCGTACCATCGGGGAAATCAAAATCAGTGATGTCATCGAGCGGGGCCCCTTCGTTTAGGATACCAAGGATTTTCGCTAACGTTTCATCAGTGAATTCGATATCAATTCCTCCGACACGTGTCCTCGCTGTAAAAGTGTCTAACACGAAATTACAATAGAATAATCTAATGGCATTAGTGGTAATGGAGAATTGTAAGGTGACAAAATGTTGTAACCCTAATGCCTCAAAGTAAGGACGGTGATCCGAAAAGACAGTCCATTTAATAGGCGATCCGGTACAAATAGTACGCATGAAGAAATCGGCACACCACAATAAAGCTTGATCGGAAGTTTTAAAGTAAAACTCATCCGACGCACCATCGTTCGATTGGACCGGAGAAAAGAGGCAATCTGTATGCGGATCTAAAGACGATGGCTCTTCACTGGCATTGGTCTTCTTCCTCTTGAAGGGATTGAACTTAGGCATTTTTTTCCCAAAATTTCTAGAAACCTTAAGTATTAAAAATTTGTGGAGAGAAGAGATTATACCTTCCAAGAATTGGACATGTTGTAGAGGATGACGTTCTCCGTACGAATCCAAAGTTTGGACGAAAAACTCCACAAGGATTGGAAGAACAAGGATGGAGAAGAAGCTAGGATTTCGGAGGCGCGCTGCTGCTGTTATGAGGATGTGGGGAAAAATGAAGAAGAAGGAAGCCTCAGGTTCGTGCTGGTATATATATATACCCAGCCGAACTCTGGCTGAATTCGGACCGAACTCGGGCCGAATTCGCCAAGGGTTGCCTGGCTATATATATATATATAAATCAAATGTGGCCATATTTTTTTCATTAAATCGTTTCAAATGCTTAATTCAAAGTTTAGTAATTTTAAATCTCAAAAAAATATAATTAATATTATTTTATAAATTAATATTCTTTACTCAGCATCTGTCTCAGATTAGCTGTAGGAGTACTGTCCCAGCTAACAGAGGTTCACCGGAGAACTCTTAAGTACCGCTTCGCTTCGACCGTAGTCGTGGTGACGGACAGACTCTTTTTGGGCTTGTCTCAAAAACAGTTTTTGAGTATCGAATAAATTAATTAATAAAACAAAATTAATTAATATTATTGACATCTAAAATGCCTAATTCTCGACGTAAATAATTGAAACGATCTTTCGCTAAAGGTTTTGTGAGTATGTCAGCTAATTGATTCTATGTGTCTATGTATACGAGGTCTATATCTCCATTTTGTTGATGATCTCTAAGAAAGTGATGTCGAATCTCGATATGTTTAGTACGAGAATGACATACTCGATTCTTAGTCAAATTAATAGAACTAGTGTTGTCACAGAAAATGGTTATGTGTGTAAAATGTAATCCATAGTCTTCTAAAGTTTGTTTCATCCACAAAATTTGTGCAAAAAAATGTCATGCGGCGATATACTCAGCCTCGGTTGTTGATAATGCAACAGAATTTTGCTTTTTTCTAAACCAAGAGACTAGAGCTTTTCCTAGGAAATAACATGTGCCTCTAGTGCTTTTTCTATCTACTTTGCATCCGACAAAATCAGCATCGGAATAACCGGTTAGGTCAAACGACGTGGTTTTGGGATACCATAAGCCGAAAAAAGAAGTGCCTTTAAGGTATCGGAAGATACGCTTAACTGCGCACAAACGTGATTCCTTAAGATTAGCTTGAAAACGTGCACATAAGCAAACATTATGTCTGGTCGACTAGCAGTTAAATACAGTAAGCTACCGATCATACCTCGATACTTACGTATGTCGACGGGTTTGCCTTGTTCATCAATATCAAGCTTGGTTGAAGTCGCCATTGGAGTGCTAAGTGGTTTTGCTGCTTCCATGTCGAACTTCTTTAATAGATCCTTTGTGTACTTTGCTTGATTTATGAACATCCCATTGTTGGTTTGTTTGATTTATAGTCCGAAAAAGAATTTTAGTTCTCCCATCATGCTCATCTCAAACTCATTCTGCATACACTTTAAAAATTCTTGACAAAGAGATTCATCAGTAGATTCAAAGATAATATCATCTACATAGACTTGAATCATAAGAATATTATTATTCAAAGATTTTATAAACAAAGTAGTGTCAACCTTTTCCTTTGAAAAACCGTTATCAAGTAGAAAAGTGCTTAGACGATTGTACCAAGCACGAGGGACTTGTTTCAAACCGTATAAAGCTTTTTTCAACTTGAAAACATATTCAGGAAATTTAAAATCAGTAAAATCGGGTGTTTGAGCTACATAAACCTCTTCCTTTATAAAACCATTTAAAAATGCACTTTTGACATCAATTTGAAATAACTTACAATTATGAAAACATGCAAATACATATAACATGCGAATGGATTCTAATCTCGCAACTGGGGCATAAGTCTCATCGTAGTCGATATCTTCTTTCTGATTGTATCATTGAGCTACGAGTCGAGCCTTATTACGAGTCATTAAACCATTTTCGTTCAGTTTATTTTGGAATACCCATCGGATGCCAATGACCGAATGATCAATAGGCTTGGGAATAAGTTCCCAAACTTATTTTCGTTCGAATTGGTTTAATTCCTCTTGCATAGCATCTAACCAAAAATTATCACTACAGGCTTCATCAATATTTTTGGGTTCAAACTGCGAGACAAAAGCAACACAAGAAGCTATATCTTTATTAGCGGAACGAGTACTTGCACCCTTGGTAATCTCACCAATTACCAAGTCCTTTGGATGACTAGCCAAGATTCTCATCTCTTTTGGTGTAGTCTCAAGATTGCTAGTTCTGGCTTCTTTGCTTGGAGGTTCATCTGATGCCTGATGTGATAGTTCTGCATCTTTGTGTGAAGGTTTTACAGTAGCTGTACTTGGTACGATTATGTCTTCATTGTCATCATCGTCTAAGTGTTGATTTAGCTAATCAAACTTGACGTTGATAGATTCTTCAATGATCATGGTTCTTTTGTTGAAGACTCTATATCCTTTGCTCTTTGCTGCATAACCTAAAAATATACCTTCATCGGCCTTTTCATCAAATTTACTCAAATTATCTTTAGTATTAAGAATAAGGTATTTACAACCAAAGATTTGAAATAACAAACATTTGGTGTTCTATCAAACCATAATTCATAGGGAGTCTTCTTCGATATAGGTCGAATTAGAACTCTATTGAGAATATAGCATGCTGTATTTACAGCTTCAGCCCATAAATATCTAGGTAGACTAAACTGGTTCAACATAACTCTAGCCATTTCAGATAGAGTTCTGTTCTTACGTTCCACAACTCTATTTTGTTGTGGAGTCATAGGACAAGAGAATTCATGCAAATAACCGTGTGTGTCATAAAATTGCTTGAATTCTGCATTCTTAAATTCGCCACCATGATCACTACGAATGCGAGTAATCATGAACCCTTTTTCATTCTGTACTGTCTTACAAAAGGTGACAAATTCTGATAATGCATCGTTCTTGCGTGCAAGAAAATAAACCTATGTATATATAGAGAAATCATCTATAATGTCAAATGCATATAACTTACCACCAAGACTAGCAATTCTGCTGGGTCCAAATAAGTCCATATGCAACAAATGTAAAGGTCTAGTGGTACTTACAGTGTTCTTGGATTTGAATACGAATTTGGTAGATTTGTTCTTTTCACATTCACTATATACCGTATCCTTCTTGAAAGAAATATCCAGTAAGCCGCGTACCAACTTCTTCGTAGATAATCTTGAAATTGTATCCATGTTTGTATGACCGAGTCTCATATGCCATAGTTGACTCTCAATACTTTTGGCCATCAAACATCTACCTGCCGTGTTAGCATCTTCCAACAAATAGAATACATATATATTGTCTTCCCTAATACCTTCAAATATAGTACTGCCAGTTGAACTATCAATAATAGTACATTTATCTTTTATGAAGTTAATGCCATAACCATGATCAGCTAAATGGCTTATGCTGAGCAGATTATGTTTTAACTCAGTAACAAGACAAACATCTTTAATCACTGGATAGGGAGCCTTACCAATATCACTGATACCAATTATGTACCCTCTCAAATTATTACCGAAGGAGACGTATCCTTCTTTATTCCTCTTCGACAGTGTTGCAAATAATGAAGCGTCACCGGTCATGTGCCATGAGCAACCACTGTCGAGGATCTATTTGCTCCTAGCATGTGAAGGGTGTCCCACCCACAAAACAATTTGCAGATAAAACTTTTGGTACCCATTTCTTGTAGGGTCCTGACTGGTTAGTTTTCGGTATCCATGCATAAACATTTAAATCTACTAACTTTCTGATTCTACATGCAGAAGATATATGACCAATGAGACCACAATAATGACATTTAGCATGTTGAGTGTTGAAAGTAGTGTGAGGTGCATGATTGGTAGGTTTTGGTTTTCTAATATAGAAGAATACATGTCTATTGGTCTTCTTGGGCATAGTCTTGGTATGGTTTGGTCTGAAAGTGTTGGACGTGTTCCGATGATTCGGTAATTGACATGTGTTAGAATAGAAAGCAGCAACTTGAGGCCGTTTTCCTAAACTAATTTCCAACTTTTTAGAAGTGTCATATAATCTAGTATAGTTAGATGTGAGTGATTCTAATCTGACCTGTACACACTGGAGACTCTTTCTTTCCTTAGATAGGTCTTCCTTTAATTGGATAATAGTTTGGTCTTTTTCTTCGGATAGCTTAACAGTCTCGTGTAACAATAATTTAATAGATAAAAGCTCACCAGACTCATTTGAAGAGTCACTATCTCTAACATGATCTAGTAGGTCGGTAAGTCTTTCTATTTTACCTTTGTACTTTTTGAGTACCTTCTTAGAGGTTTCATATTTGCTACGCAGTTTCCTGTAATCATCTAACAGTTCACTGAAAGCCTCTCCTAGTTGCTCAAAGGTGAAATCATCATAGGGGTCAAATAGAGGATTAGTGATTACCTGATCGCAAGCCATCAAGCACATATTTGTAGCGTCATCTGATTATTCATCTTCTGAGTCGCTGGCTTCACTTTCATGCCATGTGCTTGTGTTGGCGTACTTCCTTGATGTAGATTTCTTTAGGTAGCCTTTGTCATATTTGCTATTTTTCTTTGATGATGATGCTGAGGGACAATCTTTCTTCATATGTCCTTTCTTCTTGTATCCATAGCAAATAGGATCTTCCTCATTGTTGTTGTTGTCTTTGCTGTCCTTTGTTCTCCTGTTAAATCTCATAAACTTCTTGAACTTTCTTATCAGAAGAGATTGATCTTCAGAGTCAGAGTCGCTGTCGTCGGAATCATCTTCGATGGTTCTTCTATGTTGAGCCTTGAGAGCGATCGTCTTCTCTGACTTCTGCTTTGGTGTAGCATCTTCAAAGTCTTGAAAGTCTAACTCTTGAGTGAGTAGCTTACCCATGAGTGTTTCTAGAGATTGTTGAGAGGTCATTCCCTTCAATGATTGCTGTAGCTTTTGGAATCCAGTTCTTTGTAGGGGCTCGTAGATGTTTGCAAATCTTCTCATGGTTATTGTAATCCTTGTCTAGTGAGGACAAAGGATTTACAATATCCAAGAATCTTATAAACATCTGAGTGACTGATTCACTTGGCTTTATTTTGATTGCCTCGTACTCCTGAGTAAGTCTGCTGATCTTTGATTCCTTGACTTGTATTGTTGCTTCGTGGGTTACTTCGAGAAGTTTCTACACTTCGTTTTATGTTGTGCAAGTAGACACCCTGTTGAATTCAGTTCTGTCTAAAGTACAAAATAAAGCGTTAATAGCACGTGCGTCAAGACTGGCCTTTTTCTTTTCTTCCTTTGTATATTTGTCATGGGATTTTTCAGCTAAAATACCATCAACATTAATACGAGGTGGCTTTTTATAGCCATCAATAACAACAAACCATAAGTCAAAATCAAGAGATTTCAGAAAGAAACTCATACGTATTTTCCAATAAGTGTAGTTTATGCCGTCAAACAGTGGAGGTCGGTTTGTGGCTTGGCCTTCACTTGTGAATTTTACAGTTGTCATGTGTAATGCTGTGATCTATATAAAAATTAAATATAACTATAATTTTACCTTGCTTTACCTGTATAACCCACTCTGATACCAATTGTAGGAAGGAAATCGTAAAGCAGAATACTCTAGAGGGGGGGTGAATAGAGTAGACAGCGGAATATAGCTAACTAAAAACTTGTTAGCAGTTAGATCACAGATATAATAATAATCACAAAAGTAAATGACAGAAATTAAAAGTGATCAGAAGGCAAACGCAAACACCGAGATTTATACTGGTTTCCCTCTTGTGAGGACTAGTCCAGTCGGAAGAACTCTAGCTTCCAGTTGAATCCACTATTGGAAAATCCAGCAAGTTTTTATACGAAGTCCTTACAACTTCTACAGAAACGAGCTTTAATACGAAGAACTCGACCAACTTCAATTGTAAAGAGTTGAATCTTCTATCAAGCCTCTGATTACAATCGCTCTGAAACTTCTAGACCGTACCGTACTGACGAATCGACTAGAGGATTGTAACTGGCTTAGAATTTGAAAATAAAAGCTTTTTAGAACTCTTTGGAAGAACGTGAGATCAGGAAGAGAAGAGATTGAAAGTGAATTGGTGATTTGAAATGATCGAAATTCTTCTCTATTTATAGTTTCTCCAAAGATAGAACTCTGACAAAATTTGGGCAGAATTCGGACAGAACTCTTTGTAACAAACCGCAACGGAAGGATGATCAAGTTTAAAAACCCAACGTTAACTAACGTTCCAAATGGCCGAACTCGGGCCGAGTTCTCCTGGGGTTCTGCCAGTTCATTTTTGGAGAAAATAAATTTTGGCTTTTTGAAAAATCCTTCAGAAGCTTTTTGTAACAAGAATGTTTTTCAAAAACGTAGGTCATTTATAAAGAATAGGATGGTTTTGAAAAACGTTTTAGGATAGCCTATTTGCCAGTACGACTCGGTGTACAATGTATTCCTAGACTCAAAAAAATAAAAATTTTCATAGCGTAACAGGAAGTACATTCTGAATGGCAAACAGCTTCAGTCTTGAACAAAGTAGAGATCCATTATTGAGCAGTGTCCAAAACGTCGTAGGTAAACATCTGAGTTGACTTGTAATTATATCGAGACAGAGTTTGATCAATTATTAAAATCAGGTTTGACCATGACCAATGGGCTGACATATGTGAGAGTGTGTATGTGCTTGTAAGAAGTGAGTGATAGAAGAGAGTGTTTGTGTTGTATGTGTGTTTGTGGAGAGGAAAGAGTGTTTGAGAGAGTGTGTGCTTATTTGTGTGTGTTGTGAGTGAGAGAGTTAGAGGGAATTAGAAGGGAGTGAGTGAGAAGAGGAGAGGGACTTGTGCTGCCAATAATCAGCAACAGCTTGCAGCAGCAGCAGCAGCAGCTTGCAGAAGCAGCAGCAGCAGCCCCTTGTGTTTCAGTGTGTGTGTATGTTGTGAGTTAGTGTTAGTTAGTTAGATGTATATGTTAGTGTCCTATAAGTTAGTATCTTAAGGTATCCTACTTAGTAGAGGTATATATTAGTGTCATGAGTTAGGATACTAGATGAGTTGGTATCTTGGAGATTGGGATACTAGATGTTAGAGTATTAGATATCTTAGGATAAGGTAAGTTGGTATCTTGGGGTAAGATATAGGTTAGTATCTTACTAGTATCTAGTATCTGGGTTAGTGTCTTAGGATATAGATGATTGGGTATCCTAAGATAAAAATGAGTATCTTAGAGGGTAAATTAGTAGGCTAAGGTAATGTCTAAGGTATTGACAAGGTAATGGAGAATACCTATAGTCTAAGGGTAAGGTATTGGTAGGATATTGAGTTAGATGGTTAGGTAAGTTAATTTATATGTTAAAGTTAGTTAGTTAGTATATGATATGTCAAAGTTAGAAGATTAGATGGTTAATTAGTTAGTATCTTGTATCTTAGTGTATCTTAGTAGTTAGATGAGTTAGAGTTATATATATTTATGTGTTAGAGTTTCTAGTAGGATGTTAGAGTCTAGAGATAGTATAGATATAGTATCCTATTTAGAAGTACCCTTGGATACTAGGATTAGTGTTTTAGGATATAGATATTGGTATCTTGAGATACCTATAGTGGTATCTTAGGATATCTTAGTTTTATCTTTTACCTCAAGGTATTGGATTTACCTACAAGGTAAAGGGTTACCTATGAACTAAGGTATAGATGCAATGTATTGGTTATCTAGTAGCTTGAGGTATATAGATAGATACTAGATATCTAAGGTTGATATTGGGTGTTACGGTATAGGTATTGGAGACTAAGGTATTGTTACCTAGCCTAAGGTAGAATACTACTAAGGTAAGGGTATTACCTAGTATCTAAGGTATTGGAATATTTTGATAGATAATGGTTAGGAATGAAATATCTTGGTAGGTAATTGTTAGGATTAGGATATCTTGGTAGATAATGCTTAGGATTGGGATATCTTGGTAGGTAATGGTTAGAAATATAATACTTGGCCTTGTTTGACCAAGGTTGACTATTTTGACTGAAAGTTAATATAGAGTCAACATCCGACCTAGAATGGACTAGGAGTTGACCAGAGTTGACCAGTTGACCAAAAGTCAACTGTAGGTCAACTATCGACCTAGTTTGACCTAGATTGGATTATGAGTTGACCAAAGTTGACCAGTTGACCAAAAGTCAACTGTAGGTCAACCTTTGACCTAGATTAACCTAGTTTGACTCAGTTTGACTTAGTTTGACCTAGTATGACTTAGTTTGACTGAGTTTGACTTAATTTGGCCTAGTTTGACTGAGTTTGACCTAGATTGCATAGTATACACTTGAAAATCACGTCTAACACTGTTAAACCCTATTTAACGCATGTATATCTTATCTTTATGTCTGTGACTTAACTCTGAGCCTTGAGTCACTGTCGACATTTTCCATCGGATCTTAGGCGAGTACATTCTCTGATAATATTTCCATTTTATGATATCGTCTATGTTTCTTATATTTAATGTAGATAGCCTTGTTCTTTTGATACAGTGTTCATACGGATTGGTATTTGTTTGGATCCCATCATGAGATATTATTCCTTGTATTCCTTGGTATATCTTGTGTGAGCCTTGTCCTTGTTCCTTGTGCACTATAAAGACACGATTCCTGCGAAGGCTAGCTACCTTCTTAGAGAATCCCATGTCATAACGTATCATGGTTAGATCTACTATACTGGTCGGGGTGGGGGTATTAGCGTAGATATGTGATCAATACCCTCCTTGTATCAAGTCATAAACCTTGAACGGCATTAATCATATACTACACGTATGATAAACCAGGTTAAATCTTGTATCATATTCCTAAGCCGATCACATGTTGAAACTAGTGCTAACTTACATAGATAGTAGTTTTCCTGATTCATGTACATGATAGACACTGTTCTCTTGCTCTTACATTTATTTACAGTCTTGATATGTCTTGCCATGATTCATGTACGTATCACTTTACCTTCTATATTCTCTCTATTTACTGCTACATATTCTTTATCATCTAACTAGAACAGTTATTAGAGATTTGTGCTCGTTCCATCCTGACTGGATATGTTAAAAAAATCTTATAAATTATGGCGGGGATGAGTGTCCTACCTACTATGGTCCTTATGACGTAGTGGGCATTGACCGGGACATTGTCTCCAGATTACACCTTGACATGTTATTATATTAGAATTTGTATTTGAGATTGTTGACTCTGAGACTCTGGACTTGTATGATTTCTGTGTCAGATTTTCTGGATAATATTTTAATATCTTGTTGTATTTATCTTTCAGTATCATTTATCCTTCTTAGAATATTGTGACTGAGTATATTATTTTGTCATTGCTTATCCTTCGTTTGAAGTTGACCATCTCGACAGGTTTTGATATTATAATTGTTGTTAGATAGTAGACCTAGACAGTATTCTATACCATTTCTGCGGCGTAGGCTGGGATGCTGTTATGCACTCGTACCCTTACTTCGGGTACTGGTCGTGATACATTTTTAGTGGTGGCCCATGCAGGTCAGAAGTCGCAATTAGTACGATGTCGTAGTGGTGCTCAACTTAGAGTATTTCTACGAGCCTGCTACAGGTTTAGAAGATATAGGCTATAGGCTAAGGATACTCAGTCACAGTTAGAACTTCTTGAGAAGATTGTAGGGACGACCCTTGAGAATCTCATGATAAACTATCTCAAAATTTGATTCCAATTGTTTCTGTCTATTCTTTCTTGTCCGTAGTTGAATTTGATTCTTGGTGTTCATTGATTTTCTACCAAGATAAACTTTTTGACTAAGTTTCCTCGGTTATGGAATCTAGAGTCTTCCACAGCCATATTAGCAGGCATGGCGAAGACATAGGGTCTGATTTTGGATGTATTTCTCGAGTTGTGGGAATTTAAGATTTTTGCAGCCAAGCATGCGACAATACAAAAATGTTAGATTCCACGATCTTAGAAGTATGTACCTTAGTTGCTGACCCTATGGTTTATTACATCCATACTTACTGGTGTGACGAGGATTCCGAAAACATGATTCTGGAAAGACAGGTATGGTTATCAGATTACAGAATAGATACTCTATAGAGGGTACCCTAGTATAATGGAGTAGGTATCAGTCGAGATGTTACTTTGGTATCTTGGAGAAGAGAGTGGGAGTTTGGCCACCTGTGGCGCAGCATCATGCCCTGCACCAGCAGCGGGATATACCTATTTGCCATTGATTGTAAAAGAACAGAACAGTTTTATGGGAGTACTGGACTTTTACTTCACAACACAAACTCGCTCGTACAAAGAAAGCCTAGGGATAAAAATCTAGGTACAGCAATCTAAGTACGATTGTTTATTTTTGATTCTGGGAGGTGACGATAGAGGCTCGGGAAAGCGACGGCAGCTCTGCCTTACTCCTTGGACGATCGAACGTAGCCTTGGCTCTGATGAAGAAACGCTCTCAAGATGTGTGGAAGGACTCTTTTGTGCGTGCCTTTTTCTCTCTGTGTGTCTAGCCTTCGGGGTCTCCAGGTGCTCCGAAATCCTCTTCCTCCTTTTTTTTGGTAAGGAAATGGCGCCTTGCTATTTATAGAGGTGGGATTATGATCATTAGGGTTTGCAATGATTCCTCCCTTGGAAAGTCGACGGCCAATCATCTGGACCATTAATCTTGATTGCAACGAATCTGGATAATTAATGTGGATTGTACCAAATCCTATGGACAATTAATGTTGATTGCCATGAATTTTCATAATTTGTGATAATAGGCTCGGATCTCCTGCCACGTGTTCGATTTGTCTGATCTGATTTGATTTGGAAAATTATGATGATTGTAACAAATCTGAGTTTGTTATGATTTGCTAGCAGCCATAATTCTGAGGGGGATAAGAACGCCACGTGTCTTAACTGTTACGAAGACCGCCACGTGTCTCAACTGTCGTGAGGATCGCCACGTGTCTCAACTATCGTGAGGGGGATGTTCTAACAGAGCCGCATGAATGTGGTCTCTAAGTGAACCGCATATGGGTGCCCCCCACGATCCTAGCCGCATGAAGGTAGTAGCCGCATGAGGATGGCAGCCTCGTGAAGGAGGCAGCCGCATGAACAAGGCAGCCGCATGAAGAAGATAGCCACATGAAGGTGACAGTCGCATGAAGAAGACAGCCGTATGAAGGAGGTAGCCGCGTGAAGAAGACAGCCGCATAAAGAAGGCAGCCGCATGAAGAAGTCAGTCGCATGAAGGAGGCAGCCGCATGAAGAAGACAGTCGCATAGGGGTGCTTGGGACGCGACGGATCCTGTCAGTTATAAAAGATTTTCTTCTTTTCCCAAGAAGCACGCCATCATTATTTCAGTTTTATGTCAGAGCTGTCATTCATTGCGTCAGAGCTGTCATTTATTGCGTCAGAGCTGTCATCAAAGCAATTAATTGGAAGGCTGCTTTATAGCCAGCTGTAGAAGCGGACAGCGTATGGACACGTGTCTTTTCCTGAGCCACATGGAGCTGTTGGGGAGTTCCGAGCCGCATAAAGTTCTGAAGGATTCCTGAGCCGAATGAGGCTCCTTTTGTTTGGAGCCGCGTAGGCTTTTATTGCCTTTTCCATGCTTCTACAAAACCCCCTTCAAAGTTTTTAATTTGCAAAATTGAAATACTTTGAATAAGAAGCATGGCTATATATAAGCTCTTCTGGCCACAGAGGATATTCTGACCGTATGGGCTTCCTAGTCGCATGGGCTTTCTAGCCGTATGGACCGCTCTGGCCGCATGGATCGCTTCTGGCCGCATACTGTCCTCTCTGCCACGTAGGCGACATTAATTTCTCTTGATTCGTTATGATTTGGAGCCGTCTTTTGGAGAAATCCCAAGAGTCGGTTTATTAAATATTTGGATTTTGTGCTTTAATGAATCTCCTTTATGAGAGGAAACGAAATCCTAGGAGTCGATTTTGCCTGCAGCATGCGACCCGAAGCGTTCATCAATCCACGTATCTCCCCTTTGGCCTCCTATAAATAAGAGTAATTTAGAGAGAGAAACTCCTTACTCTCTTTCCCAATTTAAGCACTTCTTGCCCTAACTGTCGTCCTCTTCTTCTTCTTCTTCGATCAACGATGGCCCCCAAGTCTTCCAAGGCTGCCTCTGCTGCGGCGAAGGGCAAGAAAGCAGCTTCCTCGTCGGCCATGGTGCCTGAAGTGCACCGTGACGTCCACCCCACCATTGCTGGTAAGGATGAACTCGGAACTATGGCTATGTCGCATATTTTATGTGCGGGCCTTTTTCGTCTTCGCATACTGTACTGCGTGTGCCTTTCGAACTGCATGGGGGTATACCCTATGTCCGGGCCGCATGAGGGTTGCATAAGGACTTTATGAACCGAACCACATAAGGACTTTCTGAATTGAACCGTATAAAGCCTTCTCAAACAAGACCGCATAAGCCCCACTTTGGACTGTGCCGTATAAGGCCTTGCTAAGTCGTACCGCATAAGCTCATCTAAATTGGGCCGCATAAGACTTCGCTAAGCAGAACCGCATAAGCTCTTTTGACTGGGGCCGCATAAGACTTCGCTAAGCAGAACCGCATAAGCTCATCTGGATTGGGCCGTACAAGGCTGCGCTAAACCGAACTGCATAAGCTCCTTTGACTTAGGCCGCATAATGCTCCACTAAACAGGACCGCATAAGCCTACGCTAATTCGTGCAGCATAAGCTTATGCTCAAATAGAGCCGCATGAGCGCAGAGCCGCATAAGCTCGTATTTGAACAAGAGCTTATGTGGACTGGGCCACATGAGCCTAAAATCACTAAGTGGTTTTGTTTAGCCATCTTTTAATCTGTCTCTTTCTTTCCTTCTTCAGTGAATATGCCAGTTCATGCAGCAGGAGAGCCTCTGGTGGGTCGCACACAATCGGCTTTGGGCTATCGATATGACCACATAGTCGAGTATGTGACGAACCAGCTTCCGAAAGAGCCTTTGGAGAGGCTTAATGCTATCAAGAAGCAGTCCTTTCACTTTCTCTGTGCCATGATGAAATCGGGGCAATTGGAGGAGGAATACCTGAAGCCCGTGTTCCTCTTTGGGGATGCTTTGTCTGTAAACAACACCCGGGTGCTGGATATATCCGAGAGTTGGGACTTCGTTCTTGGCGAGGTGGAGATCCATATCCTTCCGATAGAGTGTCATTTTCCTCTCTCATGGTTCAACATGCTACCGCTAGACAGAAAGATGGTAGACTCCTTGACCCCAAGCAAGTCAGAGATGTTTGTGGGAAACATCCATTACAATAGGAATCTGGGGTCAGCGTATGCGGAAAGGGAACCAGTCAGTCGGTACGTGATAGGACTGGCTCCGGGTACCTTTATAAATGTAACGGGTCCCAACTTCACATTCTCTCAGGCTGATACCTTTTTGAACCAGCTTGCTCACAAAGGGTCGTATCTTGTCGGCCGGTTGGCGTTGCTGAACTGGATAAACCCTATCCCTGCATGGGCCAATTTGACCACATAGATTCTGCAGAATTATGCGGCTCTCCTGCGTGAGATCGGCCTCTAGCACGCCATTAGGGCCACCTGTCATGGTCTACCCATCAATAAGCCATTGTTCATAGCTCTTCTGGAGATGTACAACCGGCGAATGGGAACATTCTGCACACCGGAAGGGGAACTGGGACTTGCTCTCCACGAGATGTTTGTTATCTCCAAGCTACCCTGGGGGAAAGAAGTCTTTGAAGTGTACACCACTACGAGCGAAGAGCTCGAGGATTTGGATCGGCCGTTCCCGGGCTTCGTCGCCGTGTATCGAAAATTGTTATGTCATCACAGCACTTGTCACCAGATGGCCATCAAGAAGGATGACAGCTCGGAGGGGAGCATTCCTCATACCAGGTCCTAGGTCGCATATCTTTTTACCCTTGGTACCTCAGGCCGGGTTTCTTCCCGAGATCCTCAAACTTATGAGGAGGTACAAAACCTGGTGTCAACTGCCAAGAGATCAAGGTCTACGGGCAATACATTTGGGAGTAAGACCGACTCCTTTAATTATTTTTATCATGGTTCCCAGCGACTGTCGGAGAAGGGGCTTTTGGTGGGATTCCTGATGGTGTGGCTACGGAACTGCGTAGTCTCCGGAGGGGCAGGTTCTATTGAGAGGATCAGCCGCCACTTCATCCTCCCCACCGTAAAGCTGGTCTTCGGGGTCAAGCTGGCTCTTCTTCCGGCCATGGTGTGCAACATACACCATGACCTTCGTGTCTTTTCTTCCAAGGTCATCGCCCGTGACACGGCGATGGATTTTGAGCGCATAGAGCTGCCATACCATTATCTGATGGGGTGGCTGTTAATTCACAACCGGTCTTTGATGAGGCCTGAAGCAGAAGATGGCATTACGGTTGACGACACTTTCATTTTCCGATTCCATCATCAGCCCTGGATGTACAGCACCATGCCGGCCTGTCGAAGAGTGCTGGCGAGAGTGGACGGATACAACTTTTTTGTGTCCGTACCTGTAACACCCAGTTTTCCAGATGAGGGTAATTTTGAAATTTTGTATTTAATTTATTTAATTATGGTATTTAAAATTTTAATATAATTTTTGGTGATTTTTAATAATTTTTAAAACTATTTAAATCATGACTTATGATTTGGTGTTGTGCTAGTGAACAGTAGAGACTGCCTACCCTAGAGCCTAGCCATATGATTAGGGTATTTAGACATTTTGTGGTTATTTGATTTTATTATAATTTATTTGAATTTATAGGAATTTTTAGAATTTATTTTTGAATTGTTTGGATGAGGGTTGATTAGTGTTGACTAGGAGACTAACCTAGTGACTAACCTAGGTTAAGACCACTTGGTTAGGTTAAGTAAACTAATTTAGTGAGGTTTAAGTCATTAGAACTTGTTTGGAGAGTTTTGGAGTTGATTAGGCTAAAATGGCTTATGACTTCATAAGTCATGATTAATGACTTGAGACTTAAAGCCCATAGGCCCACACCATGTAGCCAAACCCTAACCCTAATCAGCCCATGGCAGCCAACATAGGGTTTCCCACCCTATTTAATGCCTCTCAATGTTAGGGCTAGCCTCCCTTAGGTTTTCTTGCCAAGTTTTAGAAAGAGGTATTTCCCATCTTCAATAAATCCTAGTAAATTCATTTTAATTCCTTTTTAACCCAAACAAATTGCATTGAGTCCTAAATTTCCTCTACTTTCTGTTGATACCAAGTGTTCTTAGCTTTGGAGCTCATTGGAGGAATTTGGCCATCAAGAGGGGCACTCTTTGTGGAGCTTTTTGGGAGCTTTTGATACTCATAGGTATATTCAAATCTACACCATAGAACTCTGTTATTTTTGCATCATTAGGAAGCCCTAGGTGTCCCCTAGCAGTAGGTATTGGATTTGTGTCGTTTTGTGTCCGTTTGGTGTCCGTATCGGATACGTGTCTATGTGTAATATAGGTGTTTGATGAAATGCCACACTCGTGTTTTTACTATTATTTTTAAAATATGTTTGAATGAATTTGTAGTGCTAGGTGTAGTGTTTGATTTCATGTCTTTGACCGATGATTTTCGTGCTGTGTTGTGTCCACACGGGGATACGAACTTCCTGTTCTGGACAGCGTGCAGTGTCCTGCATCTCAGGTCCTATAACTCACTGTATAGGACACGTGGGGACACAAAATTTTGTGGAGTTGTTGGGGCACTCACTGACACTATGCTTCCAAAATTTGGGAGCATATGGTTCACTACACGCGAAGATATCGCACGCACACGGGTCACGCACTGTGTGCAAATGTACGACAGCGGCTTACTGATACGCATTCGTATCGGACACGACACGTGTCGTGGATACTGTACAGGCGGTCCTAGGGGTAGCTCTACCCCTGGCGCACGTGTATGCAAGGCCACGTGTCACCACATGGCCTGTGTCACACGCGGGACATGCGTTCACGTGTGCACGATAATTGTGTGCACAGTTGTGTCTGTATTTGCGTGTTGAGATTGGACACGATTCGTGTCCAATTTTTGGACACGAAGACACCCTCTAACACCCTCTCACATGTATCATCAATTACCAACCACTGTTTTGGTATTTTACTTTGGTTTTGATTGATATTAGGTTGGGTTCCTTGGTTATCGAGTTTATTCCAGTTTTGTTTCAGAGTTTTGAATTGTCTGTTCTTACTAGTTTTTAGTTAAATTCGAATGCTTTAATCTTGTTTAAATGATGTAGAATATAGATTAATATACATTAGTTTAACATATATATATATATGTTTGATAATGATGTTCATGTTAATATAGATGAAAACTGAGATTGGCTTTGGTTGAATGTAAAACTGTTAAATGTGTATTGTCCTTTTCCCTGAGATTGTGAACAGTCATGTGTCTTCCTAAAATTGTAGGTTCAATTTCAAAGTGATTTCCTATATGTCAGCTGAGTTTGGTTTTCATAAGGATTCATGGTGGTGTATTGATGGGCTCTCGATTGGCATAGGAATTAGTTTCGAATCTGCATTTGGGTTTTTGGGTTTTTATTTGACAGATACCAGTTATGAGGATTTTACTGTTATATGTTTCCACTCATTCACTGTTATAACTGAGTACCTATGTGAAACCTAGACACCCACACCCACATAAGAACTCTCTACACACACGTACCATATCACACACACAAGTGTCCCTCACATGTTCACATGTATACACACACAGGAACAAAACAGTGAACTGAGTTCAGGCTACCCCCTCACTCACCCCATATATACACAAAACTGAAATTGAATTGGATTATAAGCTAAACCTGAAATGTGACTTTGAAGTATAAGTTAAATGTGATGAAATACCATGTATTGACTGATACTTACCCTCAGTTGCGATTTGATTTCCATTCCTTTCTTCAAACTGATTGCCATGCCACTGCTCTTTTAATATTGTTCACTGATTACCTATGCCTAAACCATGTACTGGTGTTCCTCTTATTGAACTGAACTGAGACTTAATGGATGTTTGATTCATGTTTTCCCTGTCACTATTTTTGTTGACTCGAAATGCATACCTTACAGTCAATAGCTAAACTTGTGAATGTATTGATCCACTTTACATCTTGTTTTCCTGCATTCACATAATTGATTAGCTCTATATATGTATTAGAGGGTTGTGATGGTTAGACACTTGGGAGAAGGCAAGGTGTTGGGTTGTATGGTTTTGTCACTACTGTGGTTGCCTTGGGCTTGTGCTAGATTAGTGTGAAGTAGGTTCTAGTTGAGGAGTAGCAGTTTAGGAGATGTGCAAGACATCGAGAGTTCATGAGGAGTTGGAGGGCAGTAGACAGGAACCATCTTGCCAGGCCTGTGATTGGCCTTGCATTGCAGCATTGCATTGGCTTGGCCTAGTTTTTGCAATGCAGCCACAGGGTAGTAGCAGCAGTATGCTGTAGTAGCAGCAATGGCAGGGCACTGGCCACTGGCCAACGCCTAGAGCTTTGTGTGTGAGGGCATTGGCAAGGCTTGAGCCTGGGTTCAATTAAGTATCAAGGACATCCCCTCAGTGCATGAGCATAACTGCCCATATGCATTAGTCCTGTTCAGTGCAATACAAGTATATGAGTGTTGAGAGAGATAGTGAAGGTTGTGAGTGATATAGGATAGATTTTGAGTTTTATATATATATATATATATATATATATATATATATATATATATATATATATATATATATATATATATATATATATATATATATATATATATATATTATAAGTATTAGATACAAGTGAGTTAGAAGTGAGGGAACCTGAGAGGAGAATAGTGTTCAGGAAATTGGGATTAGATGTAATGGGTTTTGGGTATAAATATATGTTCTAGGTAAGTATATATATGGTTGTGTGTTAAATATAGATATAGAGACTTATGTTATGACATGTACTAATGCATTAACTAAAAACCACAATTCCAAAATTCACTTATCCACCTTGGCACACACTATTGTATAATATAATACACTCTAGAGCCACTGGACACTTTACACTACCCATTGTGTTAGGTTCTTTCTTGAGATTTCTGTCACACACACATGTACACAACATCCCCACATGTAATTTCCCCCTACCACCCTAGGTACATATATGTATATACAAATATATATAGCCTATATGTGCATGTGTGTGTAGTTATATAAAATTAGATTAATATTAATATATGTATATGTATGAAGGTGTGTAATAGGCTACGTGTTTAGCCTAGACATATAGCCTATGGCTCATAAACCTGTGTTTATGGCTTGTATAGCCTAGAAATTGGGTGTGCTTGCTAGAATAGACTGGTTAGGCCTAGTGGGACTTGTTTGGACCTAGTTGACTTGTAGGGTTGACCAGAGTTGACCAAGTGTTGACTTTGGTCTAGATTGACCTAGATTCATGTAGAACGCATTGTAGTGCATCTTATTACCATTCTGGACTTGTTGTGACTTGTGTTGCTCTAACTAGGAGTCAGGTGCCTCATCTCGGACAGTACATTTACTTCAGACATTTAGATACAGGCGAGTACATTCTCTGATCATTTCATAACTTGCTTAGAATTATATTCCTGCTCTAGTTTACCATATTTGATGCTGTCACGACATTATCACGGATTGATACTATATGGATCCTTGCTTGAGATGTTATCCCCCTCGGGAGCATCGGATACATTGTGCCATGTGTTTCATGTACATCGTGTGTCCCTCGCTCTCCTGTTATCCATGTTTATCATGTGCTTCATGCTCATTCGTGCTTGCTTGTGTACTCTCATGTGCTATCATAATCGATCGTGTTTTCCATGAATCTCATGTATAACCTATACTTCATGTGCACCCTTCGTGGGCCTTCGTGTGGAATTCATGTGCACTCAGTTCTCTGAGCCTCGTGAATACTTCATGTATACCCATCTATGGGCTCCATGTGAAAATCATGTGCGTAACGTAACCTGTCTGGATCCTTGTGTATTGATTGGGGCTTGGGGGAGTATAAATAGTCATGTGAACAATTCCAAAGTAGAATAGCCATGTACACCTCTTTAGTATAGCCATGTGCAAATCAAGCCGTTCACATGTCGACTTTGTACTCTAAATCACTAGTCACTGGTAGCTCTCTACGTATAGTAGATATTTCTATTACAGTTCTCTTCATGTTTACATCATGTATCTTCTTTCAGTTTCATGTATCATACTCTCTTGCATATTTATATTTTCTAACCTGTTATGATCTGCGTGAGATGTATTGTACTCGCTCCCGTCCTGACTGGACCTGTTGAAAATTTTACAGAGGATGATGAGGAACCCTGCACCCCTTACCTTGGAGCTTGCCTAGATGACACCCGCGACCTGGACCCCTGGGGAGGTTCAGGCAGCTACTGAGGATGGCACCCTTGCTTAGTATAGATAGCTCAGTCTGTTCTCTTTTCATGTTTAGCTGTTGTCTTATTTTCAGAGTTGTATATTCTTAGAGATATTGAAACTAGTAGATGTTGAGATTGTATTAATTCTGTTGTGCCTCAGTTGAGGAGTTTCTTACCTATTTCCATCGTGCTACTTTCTACCTTAGTTTGTGATTGAGTTGTTCCTCTGTGTTGGACTCCTTTGGAGAGTATTGCATGTTAGCTAGTCATAGTTCATGACCTAGAACAGCGTTCTACTGCCGACATTGCGGCATAGGCTGGGCGCAGTTATGCACTCGTACCCTCACGGTGGGTGCGGGTCATGACACGTTTTTAGTGGTGGTCTATGCAGGTCGAGTTTGTGTAGTGGTATTCGAACTAGAGTACCACTACAGCCTACAGTAGGATTAGGAGTTATTTTGAGGTACTCAATCACATTAGGAAAAACTCTAACTGGATTCCTGCTATCTAAATTCCTGATACTTCCTTGAATAACTGTCCTCCCTTGAATTATCGATTCTATCTCAGTATTGCTTCCTTGTTTGATCTGTCTCCAGGATGGTGATTGAGACACGATCGCATCGCTCTGGCCCAGCAGACGCTGGTGAGAGGCCTACCACCCCTCGCCTGATCGTGGACGCTGGGACCACAGCACCCCCTATTTCTGCTCATATAGGAGCTTCTGCAGCCTTTGGGAGTGCACCTCCACCTGTCCGGAGGTCTTCCCCCGTCATTCCAGATATGACTCAGCAGCAGCTACCTTCAGGGACAGTAGATGCGGCTCAGATGTTTACCCTCTTCCAGTGATTCATAGAGTTTCAGCAACAGATACAGCAGAGCCAGTCTGCTGATATCCGACAGAGCATACAAGATACTCACCAGTTGGTTAGGACGACAGTAGAGCTGGTGGCTGCTCAGCCACAGGGAGGCCAGATGCAGCCGTATCAGCCGAGGACTCCAGACATCCATTCCTTCAAGAAGATGGGACCCCGAGACTTCAAAGGTACAGAGGGCATCATATACGCTGACGATTGGATAGAGCACATTGAGGAGATATTCCGATTGGCACAGATACCAGTAGGATTACAGATCGAGGCAGCCGCCAGTCAGATGCAGGACTTGGCCCATACCTGGTATCAGACGGACCCGAGGGTTGGTACCACCGGTCAGACTTGGACAGCATTCAAGAAACTGTTCAAGAAGAAATTCTTTCCCGATACCGCACTCCGTGCTTTGGAGGCGCAGTTCGAGAGTTTGGTTCAGGAGAACCAGACCGTTGAGGAGTACGCTGGAGAATTTAGCCGTTTGAGCAGATTTATCGAGGATCTTACCGAGGTCGGAAAGGCGAGGAGGTTCCGCAGGGGTTTAATCGGAGAGATCAAGTCATATACCAAGAGCGACCGCGACGCCACTTTCGAGCAGATTCTGGTAGGAGCCATGACAGCGGAGGACGATCTTGGGCTGAAGGAGAAGAGGATGCGAGATACTCAGGGAGCTAGTGGCAGTACGGGACCGGCTAAGAGGCCCCACCTACAGATTCAGCAGCAGGTGCCCCGTTTGCAGATTCAACAGCAGTTTCACCAGCAGTTCCAGTAGCACTATCAGCAGCCGAGGGTCTACCTTCAGCAGCGGCAGTTTCAGGACCATGTACCCCTTCAGCAGACGCAGCAGCCACAGAGGCAGCAGCAGGCCCCGGAACAGCAGCTAGTTATTATTTGCCCCTTCTGTAAGAGACCAGGGCATGGTTGGGGTGAATGCCGGAAGAGGCTAGGTAGATGTTTGCTTTGTGGAGGATCCGATCATCGTCTGAGAGAGTGTCCCGAGTCATCGGGACAGACAGTTCAGGGAACAGGAGTTAGGGCTCTGGTAGGCCAGCAGACGGGATTACCCTTACCGACTCAGCAATAGAGGTACATGCAACATCAGCAGCAGGCCAGGGGAGGCCAACAAGGGGGAGCTTTCGTCGGGACAGTCGAGGATGCTCAGGCCGTTGGAGATCTAGTTGCAGGTTCCGTTCTTTTGACTCAAATTCTGCAATTGCCTCTTATAACTGCCTTGAAATTTCGAT
Organism: Iris pallida; assembly: GCA_029216955.1. NCBI lineage: Eukaryota > Viridiplantae > Streptophyta > Magnoliopsida > Asparagales > Iridaceae > Iris > Iris pallida. The sequence continues at coordinate 56,653 of JANAVB010007478.1, read as the reverse complement.
TCCCTCTGTTTCCTTGTTGATTTATCAATTTTGTCCTGTTGTTCTCGTGTTATGTTTAATTTTCTTCTGAGATGAATCATATGGGCTAGGTCACCCAGTTAAGGAATCTAGAATCTTTGATAGTCGTGTTAGCTGGCATAGTGAGGACATATAGTCAGATTTAGGACGTATTTCTCGGGTGTGAGAATTTAAGATTTTTGCTGCCAAGCATGCGGCAATACGAAAATTTTAAATACCATGATTCTAGAGGTATGTGCCTTAGTCGAGGACTCTGTGATTATCGTAGCCTTGCTCGCTAGCATGACGAAGGTTCTGAGTATCATGATTTTGGACAGACGTATATGATTATCTGACGGTATGTTTGAGACTTTGTTTGTGGGGTGTTTGACCTAGAAGGCCTGCTACCATCTTAATTCCGAGGACAAAATTTTTATAAGGTGGGTAGGATTATAACACCCAGTTTTTCAGATGAGGGTAATTTTGAAATTTTGTATTTAATTTATTTAATTATGGTATTTAAAATTTTAATATAATTTTTGGTGATTTTTAATAATTTTTAAAACTATTTAAATCATGACTTATGATTTGGTGTTGTGCTAGTAAACAGTAGAGACTGCCTACCCTAGAGCCTAGCCATGTGATTAGGGTATTTAGACATTTTGGGGTTATTTGATTTTATTATAATTTATTTGAATTTATAGAAATTTTAGAATTTATTTTTGAATTGTTTGGATGAGGGTTGACTAGTGTTGACTAGGAGACTAACCTAGTGACTAACCTAGGTTAAGACCACTTGGTTAGGTAAGTAAACTTGGTTAGACCTAATTTAGTGAGGTTTAAGTCATTAGAACTTGTTTGGAGAGTTTTGGAGTTGATTAGGCTAAAATGGCTTATGACTTCATAAGTCATGATTAATGACTTGAGACTTAAAGCCCATAGGCCCACATCATGTAGCCAAACCCTAACCCTAATCAGCCCATGGCAGCCAACATAGGGTTTCCCACCCTATTTAATGCCTCTCAATGTTAGGGCTAGCCTCCCATAGGTTTTCTTGCCAAGTTTTAGAAAGAGGTATTTTCCATCTTCAATAAATCCTAGTAAATTCATTTTAATTCCTTTTTAACCCAAACAAATTGCATTGAGTCCTAAATTTCCTCTACTTTCTGTTGATACCAAGTGTTCTTAGCTTTGGAGCTCATTGGAGGAATTTGGCCATCAAGAGGAGCACTCTTTGTGGAGCTTTTTGGGAGCTTTTGATACTCATAGGTATTTTCAAATCCATACCATAGAACTCTGTTATTTTTGCATCATTAGGAAGCCCTAGGTGTCCCCTAGCAGTAGGTATTGGATTTGTGTCGTTTCGTGTCCGTTTGGTGCCCGTATCGGACACGTGTCTATGTGTAGTGTAGGTGTTTGATGAAATGCCACACTCGTATTTTTATTATTATTTTTAAAATGTGTTTGAATGAATTTGTAGTGCTAGGTGTAGTGTTTGATTTCGTATCTTTGACCTATGATTTTCGTGCTGTGTCGGGTCCACACGGGGACACGAACTTGCTGTTCTGGACAGCGTACAGTGTCCTGCATCTCGGGTCCTATAACTCACTGTGTAGGACACGTGGGGACACGAAATTTTATGGAGTTGTTGGGGCACTCACTGACACTATGCTCCCAAAATTTGGGAGCATATGGTTCACTACACGCGGAGATATCGCACGCACACGGGACACGTACTGTGTGCACACGCACGACAGCGGCTTACTGATACGCATTCGTATCGGACACGACACGTGTCGTGGACACTGTACAGGCGGTCCTAGGTGTAGCTCTACCCCTGGCGCACGTGTATGCAAGGCCACGTGTCACCACGTGGCTTGTGTCACACGCGGGACATGCGTACATGTGTGCACGATAATTGTGTGCACAGTTGTGTCTGTGTTTGTGTGTTGAGATTGGACATAATTTGTGTCCAGTTTTTGGACACGAAGACACCCTCTATCACCCTCTCACATGTATCATCAATTACCAACCACTGTTTTGGTATTTTACTTTGGTTTTGATTGATATTAGGTTGGGTTCCTTGGTTATCGAGTTTATTCCAGTTTTGTTTCAGAGTTTTGAATTGTCTGTTCTTACTAGTTTTTAGTTAAATTCGATTGCTTTAATCTTGTTTAAATGATGTAGAATGTAGATTAATATACATTAGTTTAACATATATATATATGTTTGATAATGATGTTCATGTTAATATGGATGAAAACTGAGATTGTCTTTGGTTGAATGTAAAACTGTTAAATGTGTATTGCCCTTTTTCCCTGAGATTGTGAACAATCATGTGTCTTCCTAAAATTGTAGGTTCAATTTCAAAGTGATTTCCTATATGTCAGCTGAGTTTGGTTTTCATAAGGATTCATGGTGGTGTATTGATGGGCTCTCGATTGGCATGGGAATTAGTTTCGAATCTGCATTTGGGTTTTTGGGTTTTCATTTGACAGATACCAGTTATGAGGAATTTACTGTTATATGTTTCCACTCATTCACTGTTATAACTGAGAACCTATGTGAAACCTAGACACCCACACCCACATGCAAACTCTCTACACACACGTACCATATCACACACACAAGTGTCCCTCATATGTTCACATGTATACACACACAGGAACAAAACAGTGAATTGAGTTCAGGCCACCCCCTTACTCACCCCATATATACAAAAAATTGAAATTGAATTGGATTATAAGCTAAACCTGAAATGTGACTTTGAAGTATAAGTTAAATGTGATGAAATGCCATGTATTGACTGGTACTTACCCTCAGTTGCGATTTGATTTCCATTCCTTTCTTCAAACTGATTGCCATGCCACTGCTCTTTTAATATTGTTCACTGATTACCTATGCCTAAACCATGTACTGGTGTTCCTCTTATTGAACTGAACTGAGACTTAATGGATGTTTGATTCATGTTTTCTCTGTCACTATTTTTGTTGACTCTAAATGCATACCTTACTGTCAATAGCTAAACTTGTGAATGTATTGATCCCCTTTACATCTTGTTTTCCTGCATTCACATAATTGATTAGCTCTATATATGTATTAGAGGGCTGTGATGGTTAGACACTTGAGAGAAGGCAAGGTGTTGGGTAGTATGGTTTTGTCACTACTGTGGTTGCCTTGGGCTTGTGCTAGATTAGTATGAAGTAGGTTCTAGTTGAGGAGTAGCAGTTTAGGAGATGTGCAAGACATCGAGAGTTCAAGAGGAGTTGGAGGGCAGTAGACAGGAACCATCTCGCCAGGCCTGTGATTGGCCTTACATTGCAGCATTGCATTGGCTTGGCCTGGTTTTTACAATGCAGCTACAGGGCAGTAGCAGCAGTATACTGCAGTAGCAGCAATGGCAGGGCACTGGCCACTGGCCAGTGCCTAGAGCTTTGTGTGTGAGGGCATTGGCAAGGCTTGAGCCTGGGTTCAATTAAGTATCAAGGACATCCCCTCAGTGCATGAGCATAACTGCCCATATGCATTAGTCCTGTTCAGTGCAATACAAGTATATGAGTGTTGAGAGAGATAGTGAAGGTTGTGAGTGATATAGGATAGATTTTGAGTTTTATATATATATATATATATATATATATTTTATATATATATATATATATATATATATATATATATATATATATATATATATATATATATATATATATTATAACTTTTAGATACAAGTGAGTTAGAAGTGAGGGAACCTGAGAGGAGAATAGTGTTCAGGAAATTGGGATTAGATGTAATGGGTTTTGGGTATAAATATATGTTCTAGGTAAGTATATATATGGTTGTGTGTTAAATATAGATATAGAGACTTATGTTATGACATGTACTAATACATTAACTAAAAACCACAATTCCTAAATTCACTCATCCACCTTGGCACACACTATTGTATCATATAATACACTCTAGAGCCACTGGACACTTTACACTACACATTGTGTTAGGTTCTTTCTTGATATTTCTGTCACACACACATGTACACAACATCCCCATATGTAATTTCCCCCTATCACCCTAGGTACATATATGTATATACATATATATGTAGCCTATATGTGCATGTGTATGTAGTTATATAAAATTAGATCAATATTTATATATGTATATGTGTAAAGGTGTGTAATAGACTATGTGTTTAGCCTAGACATATAGCCTATGGCTCATAAACCTGTGTTTATGGCTTGTATAGCCTAGAAATTGGGTGTGCTTGCTAGAATAGACTGGTTAGGCCTAGTGGGACTTGTTTGGACCTAGTTGACTTGTAGGGTTGACCAGAGTTGACCAAGAGTTGACTTTGGTCTAGATTGACCTAGATTCATGTAGAACGTATTGTAGTGCATCTTATTACCATTCTGGACTTGTTGTGACTTATGTTGCTCTAACTAGGAGTCAGGTGCCTCATCTCGGACAGTACATTTACTTCAGACATTCAGATACAGGCGAGTACATTCTCTGATCATTTCATAACTTGCTTAAAATTATATTCCTGCTCTAGTTTACCTTATTTGATGCTGTCACGACATTATCACGGATTGATACTATATGGATCCTTGCTTGAGATGTTATCCCCCTCGGGAGCATCGGATACATTGTGACATGTGTTTCATGTACATCGTGTATTCCTCGCTCTCCTGTTATCCATGTTTATCATGTGCTTCATGCTCGTTCGTGCTTGCTTGTGTACTCTCATGTGCTATCATGATCGGTCGTGTTTCCCATAAATCTCATGTATAACCTATACTTCATATGCACCCTTCGTGGGCCTTCGTGTGGAATTCATGTGCACTCAGTTCTCTGAGCCACGTGAATACTTCATGTATACCCATCTATGGGCTCCATGTGAAAATCATGTGCGTAACATAACCTATCTGGATCCTTGTGTATTGATTGGGGCTTGGGAGAGTATAAATAGTCATGTAAACAATTCCAAAGTAGAATAGCCATGTACACCTCTTTAGTATAGCCATGTGCAAATCAAGTCGTTCACATGTCGACTTTGTACTCTAAATCACTAGTCACTGGTAGCTCTCTACATATAGTAGATATTTCTATTACAGTTCTCTTCCTGTTTACATCTTGTATCTTCTTTCAGTTTCATGTATCGTACTCTCTTGCATGTTTATATTTTCTAACCTGTTATGATCTGCGTGAGATGTATTATACTCGCTCCCGTCCTGACTGGACCTGTTGAAAATTTTACAGAGGATGATGAGGAACCCTGCACCCCTTACCTTGGAGCTTGCCTAGATGACACCCGCGACCTGGACCCCTGGGGAGGTTCAGGCAGCTACTGAGGATGGCACCCTTGCTTAGTATAGATAGCTCAGTCTGTTCTCTTTTCATGTTTAGCTGTTGTCTTATTTTCAGAGTTGTATATTCTTCGAGATATTGAAACTAGTAGATGTTGAGATTGTATTCATTCTGTTGTGCCTCAGTTGAGGAGTTTCTTACCTATTTTCGTCGTGCTACTTTCTACCTTAGTTTGTGATTGAGTTGTTCCTCTGTGTTGGACTACTTTGGAGAGTATTGCATGTTAGCTAGTCATAGTTCATGACCTACAACAACGTTCTACCGCCGACACTGCGGCGTAGGCTGGACGCTGTTACGCACTCGTACCCTCACGGTGGGTGCGGGTCGTGACAGTACCTCATTTTATTGCTGAAGAAGTGAGGAGCGTATATGTTGATGGTACTAAACCTCCTCTCCTCTTACATGAGAAAATGCTCCTTTAGCTGCATAATATTCGTCCAGCACACCAGGTGTACCGTAACCGCAATATCGTCTACCTAGAGCCTTACTTGTCCAGCAGGTTCGCTCGCCAGTTTGGGTACGACCAGTTGTTCTTTGATAGTCCCAGCTCTTGCTTGGGCTTTGAAGGTAGCTTGCTGGATGTTATCAGGATGTGGCATTATTATGACACGGTTCATACCAGAACCACCTTTTCAGTCCCTGATGGTGGGGTGCCAGGAGAGATATTGTATATGGCAGCCCTATACCATGTTACGGTGAGCAAGCCTCCCGATAATTTCGACCCGAGTACCAGCTTCATTGTGGGTACCGGCTTGGCGGAGAAGCCCAAGGGGTCTAAGACGCGGAAGAGGAGGGCGAATGTGGTTCCTGCGCCTGACTCGGAGTCCACAACCGCGGACGAAGAGAATAATAAGCATGAGACAGATAACTCTTCCCTTCCTGTGGAAGATGCTGGGGCGGATCAGCCGCCTGTTGTGCCGGATAAGATGGTAGCGAATCAGCCGCCCGTCGTGTCTGGTCCTTCACGCAAGCGGAGCAGGCACGTGTACACTGATGGTGGCAGAACCTACTCTACGAAGCGAGTTGCGGTAAGACACCGCGTGCTGTTCATTAAAGAGAGAGGTGAAGGTGATGATACCGCTTCGGAGATGAATTGAACTACAGCCATCTTTTTCTTTGGTTCTTCTTTTTCCTAACTGTTGCTTAATTATTTTTTCTTCTCTCTGAAGGCGTCAGAAGAAAGGGATTTCTTAGAACCTGATAATGTTCCTGAAGCTGATCCGGTCGTAGCCACTTTGGTTAATGACCTGCTTACCGAGATCGTTGCTGCCGGGGTTCTTCCAGCGACGGTTGAAGTTCCTCCCGTCGCGGAGGTCTCTATTCAGGACGATGTGGACCCTTCCGAGCCAATCTCCGAGGGTGCTGGATTCCAGCCGGGTGATGTAGACACCACTGCGTCTACCTTTGGGACTGCTGGAGTGGAGGAACCCACAACATTTATCTCGGATGTCATCGGTGAGGAGGGCACGATCACTGTGATCGAGCCTCAACTACCGCAACCCTCCCCTGGTAAGCTAAGTCAGATCTTGACCAGTGAGGAGGTTTATTCGCTCTATCATCACATCCTTCGGGTTAAGATGATTGATAGTTGCTCTGGACATACAGGTCCTGCCTCTTCACTGTCCATGACGGATATTGTCAGGGAAGGCTCTGCTAGCAGGGATCTGGTGGAAGGGAGCGTGCCTCCTCCTCTCCCAATTTATCTCGAGCGGCCCCCCGCCGAATCGAGTTCGGGAGATCAGATGGTGGCACAGCTTGGACAGGGAGCAATGGTCCCTTCATCCTCCTCTGCTCGTGTGACTTCGGGGGTTGACCTCTCAGTCTTACCGAGTATCCAAGTTCTTCGGGCCACGGAGGAAGAATTGGCCACTGTTCAAGTGTATTTTTGCTCAGAATTTATCTTTCTTGTGGCAGGGGCAGCAAGTTCTGTTACGTCTTCTTCGATACTGCCAGCCACACTTCCTTTGACGCCATCCTCTACGAAAGTTCTGGATGAGGTGTCACAGGATGTGGTTGATAGCTTCTACCGCCATTTGAAAAGAGGAGTCGATGCTGCTGTAGAGCGGCGGACCCCCATTGCCCTGGCCAGACAATGCGCTCATGGACAAATTGAGATTCTTAAAACCCTTCCTGGCGGGAAGGAGATAGCTGCGCTTCTGGAGCCTAAGTTGTTAGAGGCTGATCAGCTTGTGGCCCAATTTCGAACGCTGCGGTAAGCTGATCTGTCTGCAGCAATAGATCAGGAGCGGGGCTTCCTCACCACTGCCTTGGAGAGGATAAGTCTTGCGCGAGATACGTCCAAACCGGTCATAATAAAGGACCTAGGTGACTTATCTCTCTTGTACGACCAGCTGAGCCGCCGGAGCGAGGTTTGCAGAGCTCGGGAAGCGGCCGCCTCCCGTGGAGTAACCGATACAAGGGAGCTGATCCTCGAACTTCAGAAGAAGCTGGCCTTCTTGGAGTCTGAGCTTGAAGCTTCCCGTGTGGATAAAGAGTTGATTATTTAGGACGCCGAAAGGGTTTTTCGAGCTTCTGCTAATCTGGAGCGGGCTCTGAAGAAGTTTGAGGATGGCTGGCGGGCTCATGCGCACCTGGAAGATGCGGCACTGTCGAATCAAGAGGCCGTGCGCCGGGCTAAACAGAGGTTTGAGCGGTCGACTACCCTGTTGAGAGACCGTCTCATGCCATTATGTATTGTCGAACAATAGTCGGCTTTTTCCTTCTTTTGTTTATGTTCTTTTTCTTTCTTTCTCCATCTTATAATAGAGACATAGTCCCAGATAATGTAGTACCTTGAATTCTGAGCATGTTTCGACTCATCCTTCATTTCTTGTACTTGTTGTGTTTGTGACGTTTTTGTCCCACTATGGGACTATTTTGTGGACCTGTTACCCTGGGCATACCTTAGTTTTAGGTACGGATAACAAGTTTGAGAGGGATACCAAGAACAACTTTGCGATGAGGTGGCTGCGGAAGTTCTTGGTATTTGAAAGAATCCCAGGGAGCAACTGGGCTCCCTAGACATGATAAAAAAAGAGTGGCATGCGCTAGAAAACTTAGTACAATATTTGTGGTCGACTGCGGACATTTGTGGTCAACAGAGGACATTGGCAGTCAACAGAGGACATTTGTGGTCGTCGGAAGACATTTGTGGACCTATTATCCTTGGCGTACTCCGATTGTGGGTATAGATAATGAGTCGAGAGATAAACCAACATACTCACTCAAAGGTAATGAGGACTGTGGGTTACTTCGATGGAGCCTTCCCACTCAGAGGTAATGAGGACATGGCTGGAGTGGGCTCCATGAAGGGGTGCATAGAACAACTCAAAGGTAATGAGGACATGGAAGTTCTATGTAAGGGAGCGGTTTGTTTTTTATGGAAGTGAAACAACTCAGAGGTAGCATCGACATGGTTGTCTTAGGAAATTTGTGGATCTGTTACCCTTTTTGTGCACTGGAAGTGCGGGTAGTGGATCATGAGGAAGGAGCTCCTTTTAGGAAGAAAGTTCAGAGGTATGATCATACGTGACTTACTACCAAAAAGATACGATATAGATTGACCAGGATGGGAGTTCAGCGGTACCTGCGGGTACATAACTCGACAATCTGGAAGATTTGGAGGCAGAATGTGAGTTCAGCGGTACCACATGGTACATAACTTGTCACGACCCGCACCCTAGAGTAACGGCACGAAAAGTGGGTATATCCAGCCTACGCCGCAGTGTCGGCGGTAGAACGTTGTCCTAGGTCAAACATCTAACAATATAAAGGTACATGTACAGTATATACACTCCGAATGGAGGTGACATAACAAATATAGTCTCATTCACATCTAAGGTAGAGCATGATAAAAGATAGATAAAATATGAAATTCACAAAGAGATACCGCAGATAGAAGTCTAAGTGTCTAAGATACACAAACCCAGAAAATATCTCAAATCTCAAATACAGTAATCCATAAAGAAAATACAACTCAAGACAACTAAAATAACTATCTGTACAACCTCTACTGTGTCTCCTCTAGGCTTGCAGGCAACCTCCAAGCTATCTGTAAAATTTATCAACAGGTCCAGTCAGGACAGGAACGAGTACAATTCATCAAGAAATCCCAAGTAAATAACAGAGAACTATAAAGCAGTTATAGACAGTTATATTGATGAATATGGCAGTTTTATACAGGTAGTGATGTAGAGAAGCAGTTAAGGTACAATGAAAGTAAGGTAGCTAAACAAGAGGAGAAGCATAGCAATGAAGACTGTAAAATAAGATCTAACTGAACTAGAGTAACATGATAAGTTCAGACAGTACAATATAAGTCAAGTGTAATCCCAATGTGAGTCTAATACAAGAAGAGTCGAATGTGATTCTAATCATTGTTCTAATAAGGTGAATCGAATAAGGTGATACGAATAGTGATTCACATGATGATCTAACAATGATTCGAATAAATTCTCCAAGTGTATTTTAAAATACTTAGATAGACATGTAAACGGCTATGGGTAAATCCGGCACATCACGCACTAATCAGGTGAGAGATGGCTATCGTTTGAATATCATTCACAGGGGGTGGTTCGAATAGTAGGAATGTTCACATGTCTAATCAAGTATTTCCTCGTCCATCTAATACAAATGAGTCCAAAATCCGACACATCAATCGAATAAAAGTCCAACCAGCATATGAAGATACGAATAGATGGTTCGAATAGTGATTCGTATAGTGATTAGAATAATGGAGGTAAGACGAGTAAGTATGTGTGTCGTATACATGGATTCAGAAATAAAAATACGTGTTTGTAACAGAGAATCACATACAGCTAACTAGAACTGAAGTACAGTAATTGACAAATAAATGAGAGAACTATCAGAGAATGTACTCGCCTGATAACCTGAACAGCTGATAGGTATAGAGGTCCAAACTGAAGCCACAGAGTCCTATATAGAGCAATACAGGTCAAGATGTATACGAGAGATGATAAATGAAATGTACAATGCATCTGCATGCTGTCTAAGTTAAACTAGACTAAAGTCAACACTTGGTCAACTCTAGTCAACCACACTAGTCAAATTAGGTCAACTAGGTCAATTCCTAGCCCAAACAAGTCTAACAAGTCTCTCTATGCCTAACCAAGCCTAGGCTAGCACTCACACAATCACAAGACAATGTGAACCACAACAATGCATAATATAAAATAGATAATATATATAAATACATACCTTCATACATACATGCATATCCATATTACATACATATTTATATATATAGGCATATGTTACATCATGCATATTTACATAGTTATATAGATATATACATTCATGCACATTTACATACATACTTTTATACATTATATATGTTAACATTCATTACAATGCATTATATTTTACTTATACCTTTGATTGATTGATTCATTCATATATGACATTCATTCATGCATATTACATACTTACATGCATCTATACATTATATACATTGTATATAACATGTAAAAATAGAAGAGAAAAAAAAGGAAAAACTGAAATGGAAAGAGAAGGGAAGGAAAATGTAAGGAAAAGGAAAAACAGTGGATATATACATGCTTGCATCATATATTCTATATTACCATACATGCTATCATTATATATTGTATTATATTATTTATATATTATGCATTCATATCTATCATTACATGTATACCTTGCATTCATATCTAGCATTCATTATATACTTTTATGCATACATTGTATATCATTCTTTCATTCATGCATTTATGCATTGCTTATATACGTTATATTAATTGCATTCCTACATGCTTGCATTCAACCATATATATACATTAATGTAAAGAAGATATAATATATATATATATATATATATATATATTTTTCATTCATCTAACATATCATGTAATACATACTCTATATTAATTTAATACCCATACTACATAGGCTCATAGGTTACATAAAATGCATATATCGTATAGTCACTCTTCTACTTAAAACCAATACTGTACCAATTGGGCATTCACTAAATTCTAAGATTAAAGTATCTTAGCCCTTTGTGTTAGCTTTCTGAAACTACAAACGAATCACATTTTCGTGTCCGGAAGCTCCCGAAATCGCGAAAATACCGAAACACGTTCGTCTTTCGTACAGCTGACACTCAAATAATTCTACAGAAATTTATAGAAATAATTTGGCTTACTAAAATATATATTTGGAAATCTAACTTCGATACAGTTCTTTTAAAAAAAAGGGAAAATAAATCGGAGTTCTAAGCTAAAAGTTATGATATTTCTAAGTTGCTTTGGTTAATAAAAATGTAGATGAATATTATGACGAATTTGAAAAAAAAAACACATATAGGCCAAGATACTTGGATACAAACATAGATATCCAAATGAAACTCATTCTAACCATCCTAACTAAGATCAATCCACTCTCTAACCATTATAAAACTGAATTTAAATATCTATTTAAACTATTATCATACATACATACACATGGGGTATCCTAATTTGGGATCTATCAAGTAGGACACAAGACACATATCTAAAATCCTCAAGAGAGCTCCAAATGGCCTCAAATTTGAATCTAAATGGGACACATGCATGAGGATGGATCCTACGGATTCAAAACTAATTTATATGCAAAGGAAATCGATTTAGAGGATGTGTTTTACCTATTGGGAGTGGAATCCCAATAAAATCCTTTAGGACACGGCTCCGATACGAAGATCCCTCAAAGTGGACACTCCTCCTTGCACTCCTCTTCCAATCCTTGGTAGCACCCTTCCCTTGGAGAATGGGAATGATTGAGGGAAGGTTTGGTAAAGGAATGATTAGATTTTGAGATTAAATCATTGGGAAGGCTCTCTAAAATTGGAGAAGAACAAAAGAAAAATAAAAGAGGCAAGATTATAATGAATGAAATGAATCATTCTCTCTTAAAGGTGGCTGCCATAAAGAGTCCATTAGGGCTAATGGAAAATGTCCTAATTGCCCCTCTCTAGTCTCATATGGTTAAGTCTAGACTAGGTTCAAGTTTGGGGTCAAAATGATCTAGTTTTGAGTCTCTAACTTAACCATTCTAACATGATAAAAATTAGTTTAATTAACTAACTTAATGTTGGGCCTTGTGAGCCATGCTTAACTTAATATTGGGTCCCATCTAGAGTTTAAGCTACCCAGGTCACAATACAAGTCGGAACGAGACGAAACTCAAACCCGACTAAACAAATCCAATAAAAACAATATTAAAAATATAAAATTTTCCCAAAATATTAAAATATGAAAAATGACCAAAATCATAATACATCAATTTAAATATTATTAAAATAATCTAAATTCACCAATTAATTAAAATCCTAAATAATTCAAAAGTCACAAAATGACCAAAATACCCTTAGCCTAAAAAGTTGTAAATAGTCATTCTAATCACATGGTTAGGTCCCCATGGTCATGGTTAGTCTCTAGGCTCAACAGTTCTAGAGTTCACTAGCTAACACATCAAAATTATAATTTACCAATTTTAAATAGTATTAAATTAATTAAAAATTCCCATAAATCATAACTTCTATTATTAAATAATAAACTTTTACAAAAGTTCAAATTACCCTCAATTTAGAAAAGTGGATGTTACAATCCTACCCCCCTTAGAAAAATTCCGTCCTCGAAATTAAAATGTTCATACTCCTTCTAGGTCAAACCCCCACAATCAAAGTCTCAGAACTTAAACAAATCATACGATTTAAAAGGACGACATACAGGGTCATGGCATACGGTGGTAGTGAAAGTCTCATCTAGATATACTAGTCATGCTAGACCAAAACAGTCATAGGGTATCAAACATACAAGAAATCAGGGGTGTTAAACTGGAAAAGATACCGAAATAACAAATCATCAAAACTGTAAAGCAGTCTACCATCTTATATAAAAAATGGTACTTATCAAAAAATAAAATAAAGATAACTCCCAATTATCTATAAAGGGGTACAGAAAAAAAAATCAAAATCAAAAGTTAAAGAATAAAAGTCAATTGCATTGCAATCCAATCACAATATAGGATTCTCTTAATCCTGTTAAGACTAAATTGTAAGTTCTAAAAGTTATGTAGTTCGTGTGTGTATGGGTGTATGTGGACATGTTCATATGGTTAGATAGTAGGCATGTGTGTATGTGAAATATACATGAAAGTGTATAGGAGGATTTGGGTTTCAAAACAATAGCTATCAAGTTACACTACTTATGGCATATTGGTTAAACAATCTACAATACACAACCTATTTACTCATAACATGCATGGCTAACCATATATATATATATATATAAAGAGGTAGAAATTTAGTTATGTATCTATATACATTATAACATGTATGTATAAACTATATATATATGTCTATATAGATATATGAACATAACATAGAGAGGAAGGGTTAGGTTTACATGGCAGTTGTGAACATTAGTGTACATTAGTGTAGAGTGTCAAGAGTACATGGGTTATAACTTAAAATGAAGGGTTCAATCATTCATTTTAGTTTAACATTACATATTAAATCTGAAATTGAACTAAACATTTAAAATCAATGTGAAAAATGTTAACATGTATTCAGTTTCAGGATTTTGGTGAAATTCGAACATCAAAACCATCCCAATGTTCACCACAACCACAACCTAACATGTAAGAGTATGAAACCTAACATTATATCCCTACATACAACAATGTATCTGAAATGTTCGGAAGCAGAATGTAAGTTCAGTGGTATCAGAGGGTACATAACTCTATAATCTGGGATATTTTAAGGATAAATGTAGGTGGGTTCAGTGGTACCAAGGGGTACATGACCCAATAATCTAAGATGTTTGGAAGCCGAATGTGAGTTCAGCGGTACCAAAGGGTATATAACTCAACAATCTGAGATATTTGGAAGCAGACTGTGGGTTTAGCGGTACCAGAGGGTACATAACTCAACAGTCTGAGATATTCGCGGTATGTCATTTCAGACATAATACTTCTTTAGGAACTTGCCGTTGATGGGCAACATGAGCAAGTCTCCATTTTGCTTTACGAGGCGGTAAGCTCCATTGGAGAATACAGGATCGATGATGAACGGACCTTCCCACTTTGGCTGGAACTTGCCGGCGGACTTGTGAGTCATGACCATTAGCCTCCGAACTGCCAAAACAAGATCGCCTACTTGAAACGTTCTGATTTTGACCTTCTTGTTGAAAGCTCTGGAGATTCGAACTTGATACAGCTCAATTCGTTGTTGAGCTAACAGGCGCTTCTCATCTAGGGCCTCCAACTCTTGTAGTCGGCGATGGTGATTATCATCTGTCGTCAATCGACAGGTGAGGGCGACGCGAAGTAAAGGGATTTGGGTCTCCAAGGGGAGAACTGCCTCACTCCCGTATACCAAGGAGAATGGCGTGTTCCCGGTGTCCGTTCGTACTGTAGTACGGTACGCCCATAAGCATTCGCCGAGCTTTTCATTCCAGTCGTGCTTGTTTGATGACATGAACTTCTTGAGAAGCTTGATGATTGTTTTATTGAATGCTTTAGCCAAACCATTAGCCGCTGGGTTGTACGGTGTTGAAGCAATATTCTTGATTCGGTATTTGTCGCAGAACCGATAGAAGGCGTGGCTAGTGAACTGTGGACCGTTGTCGTCGATGATCCTTCGGGGAAGTCCAAAGCGGTAGATGACCTGATGCTTGAGGAAGCTGATCACATTTGAAGTCTTGACTTCTGTGAGCGGAACAGCTTCCGCCCATTTGGAGAAGTAATCTGTGATTGCGAGTATGAAGCGGTGTCCCATGGACGAAGGTGGAGTAATCGGGCCAATGATGTCCATTCCCCATGCTTCGAATGGCCAGGATGCCACCGTTGGGTATAGAAACTCGGATGTCTGGTGGATGAAATCTGCGTGGACTTGACAGGCTTTAGATTTTCGTGCATAGTCTATTGCATCCGCAACTATCATGGGCCAGTAGTATCCCATTCGGCGAAAGCGATCTTGTAGTTTCGGGCCAGGCTGATGGGCCCTACAGATGCAATCATGAGCTTTACGTACGGCTTCTTTGGCTTCTGTATTTGACAGATATCGATGCAGTAATCTATAGTATGATCGCCAATACAGCAATTTTGTCTCTGTATCGTAGAAGAATCTGAGGGAACGTCTTCTGAGAGAAGTGGCTTCCTTCGGATTCTCTGGCAGGATGTCGTAGACTACGAAGTCAATGAATGGTTGTCTCCAGTCTGGTGCTTCATCGACTATCAGCGTGGATTAACTCTCAACACATTGAACATTATTCCTGGGACAGACCAACTCACGACCTATGATGTCAACCAGATGATGGGCATGATTTCGAAATGCTAAGGAAGCGGCAAGGCCTGCTAGGGCATCGGCTTTAATGTTCTGTAGCCTGGAAACGTGTTCTATGAAGAACCCTTCCAAGGACGAGATGATGTCAATTACTATTTGGTGATAGGGGATCATGTCTTCATGACGCACTTCGTATGAGCCCCGAATCTGGTTGACGATTAGCTGCGAATCGCCGTATGCTTCCAGGTGCTCTACCCCCAGCTTTTTTGCAAGTCGGAGGCCAATGACCAAAGTATTATACTCGGCCAGATTATTTGAACAGGGCTCTGTGAGGGAATAAGCTCGATTGATCACCAGCCCGGTGGAAGAAATCAACACTACTCCGACTCCAGTGACGATGTTGCCCTTGGGCCCAGTTCTAGAAGCGCCGTCGAAGAACATTCGCTATACGGTATCATGGGAGGCCACATTTGAATTGGCGACCTCATCTGGAATCTCTTCGTCTATTTTGGTTGACTCCGAGCCTGGATGAGCTGCTAAAAATTCTGCCAGAGCTTGACCTTTAACAGCCTTCTGTGGGACGAAGATAATGTGGTAGGGGGACAGTAATATCGCCCAGGTGGCAAGACGAGAGCTGAGTGTGCCTGGTTCGGTCATGAGGACCCTGAGGGGGTTGACTCTTGATACGACATGGATGGTTTGTCCCGTGACGTAGTATCGCGTCTTCTGAATGGCGAACACTAAAGCAAGACACTCCTTTTCTACGGTAGTGTATCGATGCTCCGGCCCCATCATCATTCGGCTGAGGTAATATATAGCTTGTTCATGGCCTGCATCATTGTTTTGTGCTACTAGAACACCGAAAGAATGCTCCATAGCCCGCACATAGAGCAGGAATGGTTTTTTTCAGCAACCGGGGCCACCAGGACTGGAGTGTTCATTAGATATTTTTTGATGTTGTCGAATGCACGTTGGCATTCTTCATTCCATATGAAGGAGATGCCTTTCTTCATGAGGTGGGTGAATGGCTGACATCGTCCAGAGAGGTTAGAGATGAACCTCCTGATGTGGGCCAGCCTCCCTTGAAGACCTCGGAGTTCCGAAAATTTCTCGGGGGGGCCGTCTCCATGATTGCCTTCGTCTTCTCAGGGTCTATGTGGATACTCTGGGAAGTAATAATAAAACCCAAGAACTTTCTACCGGATACGCCCAAGAAGGATTTTGTGGAATTCATCTTCAAATTGTGTGCTCGCATCAGGTCGAACACTGTCCTCAGATCCTGTAGATGATCTTCTTTAGAGTGGCTCTTGACGGCGATGTCATCGACGTAGCATTCCACTGTCTTACACAAGTGGTCTCTAAAGATGACGATCGTAGCTCTTTGATAGGTGGCACCAGCATTCTTTAAACCGAAAGGCATGACTGTGTAGCAGTATGTGCCAATTGGTGTTCGGAATGATGTATGCTTTTCTTTATGAGGGAACATCTTGATTTGGTTGTACACCGAAAAACCATCCATGAATGACATACGTTCGAAGCCGCAGGTATTGTCAATCATGATGTCTGTGATAGGGAGGTAAACTCATCCTTAGGACATGCCTCATTCAGGTTCCGAAAGTCAATGCAGATTCGAATCTTTCCATTCTTCTTGAGGACTGGTACTATGTTGGTGACCCAGTCTGGATGTTGTTCCTCGCGGATGAAACCACTGGTTATCAGTTTATTGACCTCAGCTTCAATGGCATTCATAATGTCGGAGCGGAATCGTCATTGCTGTTGCTTGGCCGATTTTGCATCTGGACGGATGTTGAGTTTGTGAAGCGCAACCTCGGGATTCAGTCCTGGCATGTCTTCGTAGCTCCAGGCGAACACATCGATGTATTCTTTGACGAGTTGTAGTAGTGATTCTCGTTCTTCGTCTGTCAGATTCTTGCTAACGAAGATGGGCTTGGGAGAGGACTCATCACCGAGATCAACTTGCACAACCTCATCCTCGGTGGGAGGCTCTCTTTGTTCGAACCGCTTTTCCTATTGCGTATCTAGTTGTTGTACCTACGGCTCTAATTCAAGAAGTTCAGGAATGTCTTCATCTTCTTTGTAGGCGTCGGCGAATGCCATATTGTCAGACCAGACTTGCCTGAGCATGTCCCCAATGTTGACGTCTGAATCAAAAGTTGGTGATCCGATTGAGTGTGAATGCCAGTCGCACTCCTCATCTGAGCTTTCAGGGGTCGTTGTAGGTGTGACATAACCTTCCCACATCTGGTCTTGTTGTAGTAATCTCGTGGTTTTCCAGCCGGGATCGACAACTGTAAGGGTAGCCGTCGTCCAGTGCCATAGTTCAAGCCTGAAGTAGTTTTCAGATCATACCCCTGTTTTTGCATGAGGTACTTGGATAGGGAACTATATAGATAAAGGGGCAATCTCCCAGTGTCAGGTTCGAGATCAACTTCTTCTACCCTGAAGGGTTGTGGATCATTCTTTCGGCCGAAGATGATTGGATGATCCCCTCCCTCGACAATGCGGTAAGCGTCTTCCACTGGAGTAAGTTGGTTTGTAGTGTAGACATTTGTCACCTGTGTGTGCAGGTAGGTACCTATACTGTGTTCCATGGCATACATTGTACAGAGCTTATCAAGTTCGAGGTAATTCAAAGATAGCCCTTTATTGATGAAATAAGGTATCTTTTCTGGTGGGATTATATCATCTGCGGATGGAACATCAGTGTGATCAGCCACGTACTTGGCCAGCTCTGGCTCTGCTTCTACCAACCCCTGTGTAGATTGGAAGGATGACTTGGGCAGCTTAATCGTCAGGGGGTCCACTGGTGGAGCAGAACGTGGAGTCGTTGGCGTACTAGCTATCCCAGTTTGGCGTTTGGCACTGGGCGGAGGATTGTTGGCTGGCTAGCAGTCCACGACTTAGCAATCGGCTGCTGATTAATTCTGGGAAGACGGATCATCATTGGCTTGACAGAGGGATTGCGTTCCTCCATTTGTTGTTGACTTACTCTAGGCCGCCTGATTATCAATAGCTCTGTCGCAGGTCTTGGCGCTTGGCCAGACCTTGGCAGTCAGATTATCATCTGCTTCTCCTGTGTAGAGAGGCTGATTGCGTCCTTACGCAGAGTGGCCGTAAGGGGTGCAGTTCTTCCAGGTTTGCGGGCTTGGAGGTGGATTGTTAGAGGTCCTTCCGATCCAGTTGCCGCCTCAGTTGGAGCTTGAGTATCTTCTTCGACGAGGTGCCTTTTTGACTTCTCGTACAAGCATGAGTCGGAGTAGTAAGATTCAACCCCTTTAAAGGGGTCGATGTCAGCAAATTATGTCTTCACAAAGCCATGTTTATCGACGTACTTGAAGCATTAGTACAGTGTGGAAGGCACGATCATATAATCGTGTATCCAAGGATGTCCCAGGAGAATATTATATGAAGTATCCGCATCTATGACATAACAGGTCACCTCTGATTAAAGATCGCCGATTTGACATTTTAGATGAATCTTCCCGATCAGATAGCTTCTGCCTGAATTGAAACCGCTGATAGCGGTGCTTGTTGGCGTCAGGCGATGCATTGGGATGCACAGATGGTGTAGTAGGCTCTTTAGGATAATGCTTATAGAAGAACCGGGGTCAATGTGCATCCGATCTACCTTGATATCGCCAATGTACCCAGTATAATACAGAGGACAATCATGCAGGTTGGTCTTGATAAGTATATCCTGTAGGGTGAAGACAATGTTGGGCATTGCACCCGTGCAAGCGCTGTCTTGAAGATCCACAGGCAAATTCTCCCTAGTGAGATTGGACTGAGCCAGATATGCGTCGACATTCTGGAGTGCCTCGCTCAATGTGATACGAACGTCTTTGGAGAGTCTCAAGAGCTCGTATAGGGACAATATGGCCAGTGTGTTGGCCAATTGTGCCAAGATGTCAAAGTTGTAAGGCCTCTCCATCCCCTGAGGCACTTTTTTTTGAAGCGGCTTATCAAAGCGAGTCTCCTTCGGCCTAGGCTTGTCGGTCGTCGAAGGCTGAGAAGGTCCTGGGGCATCAGCAGCTATCAGCTGATGATCTTCAGCCGAGTTACCCGGTGGAGGTTGGGTTTGTGCACCGAGTCGGATAACAATAGCAGTAGCTTCTTCGACCTCTGCCGAGATTGTGCGGCATGATTTGACTTTTCTACTCTTCTTTTTGCTGGAAGCGGGTGGTACGGACTGAGTTACTTTCGGTACCAGGTCTGGGTGGACCCACATGACCTCCCCTCGTGACGTGGTAAGGGGCACTAGACCAGCAGCCTGGTCTCGGGGAGGTGGAAGATTAGCGACTTCCATTCTTGCCCTAGGGACGGGCACCACTCCATCTTGAGTCTTTGTCAGAGGAAAGCTGCCAAATTGTACTGACACCATGTTGGCTGCTACGGTTACCTCTTCGAAATCAATGGCCAAGGCCTTAGAATCGATGAGATGCTGGATGTATCGCTTCAGTTGGTAGCAGTCTTGCGTAGTACGATGGACATAGCGATGATAGTGGCAGTACTTGGGGCCTTCCATCTCTGCAGGACGAGGTTTACGTCTTGGAGGAGGGAGCTAGATTCGACCCCCTTGTATGAGCATGTCCAAGATGGGCTTAACATGGCCGTCTTCGAAGGAATAGGTCATCTTAGGCCACTGCTTCTCTGTCGGCTTCGGTTCAGGCTTCGAAGCTGTGTCGACCACCATAGCTTGTTTTCCCTTGTTGTCCCGATTGTTGGAGGGGTTACCACCATTGTTGTTATTGGTGTTAGGGCGTTTGCCCTTGTCCTCTCCTTCCGAGACGTGTAATCCCGGTTGGCGGGCTTTCTTCAACTTGTCTTCTGTGCTAGTTGCGCTGATAATGAAAGTCTTCCAATCCTTAAACTGACTTTCGCCCATCCAGAGGATGATTGTGGGAAGCAGCCTCTTTTGGCAAATTTCAATCAAGGAGGAATCGGGGTTACCGGAAGGCAACTTCATTACGATTTTACGAAACCGCTCGATATAGTTCCTTGTCAACTACTTTTCTCCTTGGACAACGTCCATAAGGGTGGACATCGTCACGTCTTGTCCTACTTCGTAGAACCTCTCCAGGAACATATGCTTGAAGCCGGTAAAGGAATGGATGCAGTTGTCTGGTAAGTTGCGGTACTAGTCAAATGCGACCCCTTCCAACGCTCCAATGAACAACCATGTGAGGATGGCATCGTCATGAGGCAGGTGGTCGGTTGTGACTTCGAAGTAGGTGATGTACCTGCTTGCAGATGTCTTCCCATCATATGGATTGATGTTGAATGGTTTATATCTTGGTGGGAAGGGCACATCTCTCCATGCAATAGGATACGGTTGTCGTATCCTGAGGTCCTAGCAGTTTTCTCGGGCATGGAACATGGCCCGAAGCTCCTGGACCTCTCTTCTTGCCTCCCTAGCCTCGTCTGCAGCAGTAGGAATCAATGTTGTCGGAGAATTGTCGCCCGGGTTTGGTGCCGTAGAGTTTGAGTCCGCATTGACCACAGGACCCAAGCTTGTTTGGCCAGACGTCCCCCCTTGCAGAGTTGGAAGGGCTGCTTTGATCTCGTCCACAGACTTGACCAAGGCGTACAGTATAGCCTCCAAAGTGTCGATGCGTTGGCGATCACTGGAACTATCTTGGTTGCTGTCTGTCATGAATACCGTCCTCACATGAGGAGAGATGGAAGGGACGGTGGAGGACGCGCCCTGTGAGTCATACCCTTGTACAAAGAAGTCGTCAGGATACGTGGGAATGTTCTCCTCTGGTTCGCACTCAGAAGGAGTGGTACCTCCAGCTTCAGAGCTTGCCTCATCTTGAGAGTCGCGGACATCCTCGGGGACGTCGGAACCTGCTGCGTCTGTTGGGGAAACCGTTTCCCCTGGATTATCTTCTTGGAACACCAGGTTATCGTGGATGTTTGGAGGAGTGATACCCCTATCTCCAGTGCCTCCCAGAGATGTGGATGACGATTCCCCAAGCGTGGTAGATTTCGTCTTTGAGCGAGTACCTTGGAAAACTCCTCTTGTGGCGGTCGTGGACAACCGCTTAGAAGAGAGTTTTTTGGTTGAGATTTTAGGACTGGAGACCTTTGTTTTCTTTTCTCTCCCGCTACCAGGGATCCTTTGAGCAGAATTGCAGGATGCGACGAGAAGTGCCTCGTCTTCCGAGCTTGGGTGTTGCAGTCGTTGGAAGACGGATCACCGCTCCTCATGTGTGGTCGCCTTGCTGCAGCAGCAGTTGATAATGACTTGAGTGCAGTGATGTCCAGGGAAGGGCTCTCTGTACACCGAGGCTTCTTCTCTTTCTTTGTGCTTGTGACAGATCATGTCACGCAAGTCAGGAGCATCTCGAGCAACCTTTACACCCAATTTGCAGGCCCGGGAAACCCGAGCATCCGAGTGTATTGGCACCCTGTTTGCTCCCTGATTGTTGGGAGACTTTTTGGAACCACTCTGTCCGTTTGCCGCCGGGGGCTGGACTCGAGTGGTTCGGTACAACTTTCTATCGGAGGCCCGCATAACAGTAAGCGAAGCGCTCGGATGGTCAGAGGTTGGGACAGTTGTTTGGGCTCGCCGAGCCTGCGCTGTCCTAGACTTCTTCACTTTAGCACCTGAGGATGCGTAGTAGGAAGAGTCCAAATGGTGTCGCAGAGAGTCTGGCACATATCCTTGGGCGTATCTGGAGTCAGGACCGCACGAGAGGCGGTCAAAGACTGACCGTGAGCCACATGGAGCAGACAGTATACGGCTGGGATTAGTGGCCATGCAGGCTGTCTGCATGCGGCTATCCTTAGTGGCCGCATGAGCCTTCTGTATACAGCTAGAAGCGGTGGCAGCATGAACCTCCGGGATGCGGCTGGGAGTCATGGCTGTACAGGCTACCTGCATGCGGCTGGTAGTTCTGGCCTTATGGGCTTTCTGCATGCGGCTGACTTTTGTGGCCGTATGAATTTTCTCCATATGGTTGGCAGTTGCGGCCGCATGAGCCTTCTTTATGCGGCTGACGCCTTTATGTGGCTCGGACCGTATAGAGTTCCTCTTTGCCCTTGTAAGTCCAGTATCATAGTATTTTCTTCTACCGGACTTGGGGACAGCAGAGTCCTCTATGGTCTAAAGTGGGGCCGCAAGAGGGTCTTTTCTGCCGTCTTGGAAAACAGAGAGTACTCCTTCGAGAGCTTGAGAAGGAGCGAATAATTTAGGCCTCCACTCCCTGCGGGCCTTCTTCGTGTGGGCTCGTCGCTGGACCGGGCCAGCACTTCCGTCGGAGAGCATTTCTTCAAACGCCTGCTGGTCGAACCGGGCGACCAACATCTGTTGAGTGGAGCCAAGTTTGGCTGCGTCCGATTGCGTCACCAACTCCTCAGCCGTGGAGAAGTTTGTCCCCAGCAGAGTCGCCATCGTGTTTGCCATTGATTGTAAAAGAATATAACAGTTTTATGGGAGGACTGGACTTTTACTTTTCAACACAAACTCACTCGTACAAAGAAAGCCTAGGGATGAAAACCTAGGTACAACAATCTAAGTACGATTGTTTATTTTTGATTCTGGAGGGTGACGATAGAGGCTCGGAAAAGCGACGGCAGCTCTGCATTACTCCTTGGACGATCGGACGTAGCCTTGGCTCTGATGAAGAAATGCTTTCGAGATGTGTGGAAGGACTCTTCTGTGTGTGCCTTTTTCTCTCTGTGTGTCTAGCCTTCGGGGTCTCCAGGTGCTCCGAAATCCTCTCCCTCCTTTTTTTTGCAAGGGAATGGCACCTTGCTATTTATATAGGTGGGGATGTGATCATTAGGGTTTGCAATGATTCCTTCCTTGGAAAGACGACGGCCAATCATCTGGACCATTAATCTTGATTGCAACGAATCTGGACAATTAATGTGGATTGTACCAAATCCTATGGGCAATTAATGTTGATTGCCATGAATTTTCATAATTTGTGATAATAGGCTCGGATCTCCTGCCACGTGTTCGATTTGTCTGATCTGATTTGATTAGGGAAATTATGATGATTGTAACAAATCTGAGTTTGTTATGATTTGCTAGCAGCCATAATTCCGAGGGAGATAAGAACGTCACGTGTCTCAACTATTGCAAAGACCGCCACGTGTCTCATACGTCGTGAGGATCGCCACGTGTCTCAACTGTCGTGAGGGGGATGTTCTGACAGAGCCGTATGATTGTGGTCTCTAAGTGAACCCCATATGGGTGCCCCCACGATCCTAGCCGCATGAAGGTAGCAGCCGCATGAGGGTGGCAGCCTTGTGAAGGAGGCAGCCGCATGAAACAGGCAGCCACATGAAGGAGGCAGCCGCATGAAGAAGACAGCCGCATGAAGGAGGCAGCCGCATGAAGAAGACAACCGCATGAAGGAGGCAGCCGCATGAAGAAGATAGCCGTATGAAGAAGGCAGCCGCATAAAGAAGACAGCCGCATAAAGGAGGTAGCCGCATGAAGAAGACAACCGCATGAATGAGGC
>JANAVB010007478.1:0-27500 GCA_029216955.1 Iris pallida | reverse complement strand
GTTTTACGCCCAGAGGATATTGGAGCTATTTTTACGCCCTATTCTTTCTGGCCAGTTTGGAACGTGGTTTGCCTATATGGCCTTCATGCCATATATTTCGAAGAACGTGTGTACATGTATCCTATTCTTACTGAAATGATGGGACGTGTGTCAACGTAAGCAAAGGATGACTCTGATCAAGGGTGACAGTTGTTAGCATAAAGACAGACTTTGATGCTCTTTTACGCACAGAAGCCCCAGTCCATAAATAGACTCATTTTTCTCAAAGACACACACAGAGAGAACAGAAGAGAATACAGAGATCAGGACTTCGAGATTTTGATTCTCTAGAGCATTTTTCTTCAACTTTTCTTTCATAACAGAGTGAAGCAAAGCAGGAAAGCATTTGGCCTCGCCATCAGTGCCCAAGTGCGTCGATACCTTTCTGGTGACTTAGTTCTTCCAAGTTGTTCTACTTCAAGCAGTGATCTTCATCATCATCATATGGTCCAAGGAACAAAGTGATCATTTATGAATCAGACTTCTATAGCAACATGGGGTATGATTTGAAGACTATACAAGGTCTCAATCAAGGTAAGGGTAGACGATTACCATTATGTGGTGATCCGTTTGACCAAAAGACTCGTCATGGGTTAGGATATGATCCGTCTCACATGTTTTATGACGATATACAAGAAGAATTCTCTTCTAGCTCTTCGCAATCATCAGATTCGGAAGAAATTCTATTCATCGAATTCGATATTTCTCATTCCTCATATTATGAATCTGGACAAGTACTCTCAGTCAATATGGTTCAAGCCGATGATGAATCAGAGCCATTTGAGAATGATCCTTGGGCTCAACAGATGGATACTCAATGGGAACTTCGTTTTGAACAACGACAGCCACCTACAGAAGATGAGGTTATCCAGATTGATGTTGGAGATGGAGTTACGTCCAAATTAATATTCATCAGTAAGAATTTTTCTGAAGATGAAAAGGAAGAGCCGATAAAACTTATAAAAGATTACATTGACATCTTTGCATGGAGTTATGAGGATATGCCAGGGCTAGATCCTACAGTTGCTACCCATAAACTCAATATTTTGCCTAATGTCAAGCCTGTAAAACAACAGCAACGACGCTTTAGACCAGATATGATGGATGCAATTAAGGCATAAGTCAAAAAGCTGATTACGTGTGGCTTTGTTCGTGAAGAACAACACCCAGATTGGGTGGCAAATATTGTTCTTGTTATAAAAAAGAACGAAAAAGTCCGAGTTTGTATAGATTACCGAGATCTTAATACGACTTGTCCAAAGGATGAATTTCCACTTCCAATTACTGATATCATGATAGACAATACATGTGGTTTTGAACGCATGTCTTTCATGGACGGATTCTCAGGATACAATCAGAACAAGATGCATCCAGAAGATGAGAAGCACACCGCTTTTCGTACACCTCTTGGGGTCTACTGCTATACAGTTATGCCGTTTGGTCTTAAAAATGCCGGTGCCACGTATCAACGGGCTATGAGCAATATCTTTCAAGAACATCTACGGAAGATAGTTGAATGCTATGTAGATGATATTGCTGTTAAAAGTCGGTCAAAGAATGATCACATTCAGGACTTGAAGACAGTATTTGAATCGATGCGCCAACGTCAATTAAAAATGAACCCTACTAAGTCTTTCTTAGGGATTTCTAGTGGCAAGTTTCTAGGATTTGTCATTACCTCTCAAGGTATCCATGTTGATCCTGATAAGGTTAAAGCAATTCTTGAAATGCGTCCTCCTCGTAATCTGAAAGAACTCCGTGGCTTTCAAGGTCGTATTGCTTATATCAGAAGATTTATATCTAATCTTTCTGGGAGATGTCAACCTTTCTCCCGTCTATTAAATAAAGGGGTATCTTTCGTCTGGGATAAAGCGTGTCAAAAATCCTTCAATGACATTAAGCAATATCTTACAAACCCACCTGTTCTGGTACCTCCGGTAGTAGGAAGACCATTTTTGTTATATGTTCGAGCCTTAGATCATTCACTTGGCGCTCTTCTGGCACAGAAAAGTGATATGGGTCATGAACAAGCAATATATTATCTGAGCAGAATGATGGTCCGAGCTGAACACAGATATACTCCTATAGAAAAGGAATGTCTAGCTTTGGTTTTTACCGTCCAAAAGACAAGGCATTATGTCACCGGATAGACTATTCATGTCATCTCCAGAATAAATCCCATTCGGGTATTGATGAGGAAACCGAGCATTCTTAATTCCAGGTTCTCGAATGCCTTTTCGCTTCCCCGAGTTTGCATTTATAATGAACAGTTTCCAATGAGGAATATGGAGAGCTGATTTAACCGTATAAATAGGGAGAAATTCTTTACTCTTGTCATTCATCTCCATAGTGACATGGCGCCCAAGAAGGAGATTAACAATGAAGAGGCCTCAGGCTCAAGGATTGACTTTGAGCGAGCACGCAACTTTGTAGCGTGCTTCGGATTAACTCCAGCAGTCTTCAGCCGCATCGATGGTGGTCCCCCGACTGCACATGAGGGCTCAGGAGATACAGAAGCATTTTTAAATCTGATGTGTCGCTCCGGAATTCACAACATGCGTGAGTTAGGTGCCTCTCTTCGTCAGTCCAACGAAAGAGAGGGAAAATGAAATTCCTTGTATTACGACTCTCTTATTGTAGGGGTCCACTCACCCTTTTTATAAATAAAGTTTGATGTTAATCTCAACTGTTCAACACTTATTTTGACTGCTTCTATGATTGTTCAAGAGTTTTCTTGATCTCTGTTCTGACCGGGTAGAATTGTTTTTAAGATGCATCCGTAAAAGCGGAGATGTTCAACAGTCGGCGTAATTATAGGGATATCCAACAGTCGGCGTAAAAGTTATACTACAGAGTCAAGTCCCTAGCAGAGTCGCCATTTTGTTTCACTTAACAAAATTGCCCAACAAAAGTTGGATTTTGAAAATAAAACAAGAAAAAGTACAAGAAGTACAAATTTGATTCTG
The DNA here is from genome assembly GCA_029216955.1 of Iris pallida. Lineage (NCBI taxonomy): Eukaryota > Viridiplantae > Streptophyta > Magnoliopsida > Asparagales > Iridaceae > Iris > Iris pallida. The sequence continues at coordinate 24,495 of JANAVB010007478.1, read as the reverse complement.
GGAAAGTATTGCTATGGAAGTCTGATTCGTAAATGATCACTTTATTCCACGGACCATATGATGATGATGAAGATCACTGCTTGAAGTAGAACAACTTGGAAGAACTAAGTCACTAGAAAGGTATCGACGCACTTAGGCACTGATGGCGAGGCCGAATGCTTTCCTGCTTTGCTTCACTCTGTTCTGAAAGAAAAGTTGAAGAAAAATGCTCTGGAGAATCAAAATCTCGAAGTCCTGATCTCTATATTCTCTCATGTTCTCTCTGTGTGTGTCTTTGAGAAAAATGAGTCTATTTATAGATGTTTCACTTAACAAAATTGCCCAACAAAAGTTGGATTTTGAAAATAAAACAAGAAAAAGTACAAGAAGTACAAATTTGATTCTGGAAAAGTATTGCTATGGAAGTCTGATTCGTAAATGATCACTTTGTTCCTTGGACCATATGATGATGATGAAGATCACTGCTTGAAGTAGAACAACTTGGAAGAACTAAGTCACCAGAAAGGTATCGACGCACTTGGGCACTGATGGCGAAGCCGAATGCTTTCCTGCTTTGCTTCACTCTGTTCTGAAAGAAAAGTTAAAGAAAAATGCTCTGGAGAATCAAAATCTCGAAGTCCTGATCTCTGTATTCTCTCATGTTCTCTCTGTGTGTGTCTTTGAGAAAAATGAGTCTATTTATAGACTGGGGCTTCTGTACGTAAAAGAGAATCAAAGTCTGTCTTTACGCTAACAACTGTCACCCATGATCAAAGTCATCTTTTGCATACGTTGACACGCGTCCCATCATTTCAGTAAGAATATGATACATGTACACACGTTCTTCAAAATATGTGGCATGAAGGCCATGTAGGCAAACCACGTTCCAAACTGGCCAGAAAGAATAGGGCGTAAAAATAGCTCCAACATCCTCTGGGCGTAAAACAGTAAGATGAGCGTAAAATAGCTCTGTCATAGGTTTTCCGCGTAAAGTGGTTATTGAATAACCTTGAGCGTAAAATAGCTCAAATAGACTTTATGCACACATTGTTTTATGAGCGTAAGAACTCATGTAAAACTCCGTACGTAAAAGAAACCATTCAGTGAGCGTAAAGTAGCTCGATCCCCATAAACGACAACAATGGTCTTTGTATAAGACAAATCCTATTGAATTCTGTGGTAAATACCATCATTAATATCTTTATGTCAGAGTTTGCATTAAATGCGAGATTTGACAGCTTTGTCCAGCGTAAAATAGGCTGCTCTGTCCTTGGCGTAAAATCACAGGTGTAGACCCAAGCGTAAAATGATCAGCCTGTTTAGGCATAAATTGATTAGCCTAGTCTTGGGCGTAAAGGAGATTACCCGCTCTGCTTAGCGTAAAAACCGATCACTTATGAATGGGATGACTCTTCTTTGAAGCACTTTTTACGCTCCTACAAGACCCCCTTCAAAGTTTTCAAATATCTCCAACATTAGAAACACTTTGAACAGAAGCGTAAAAGTTAAGATTTGATCTGCCAGCATAAAATTTGGGATACGCAACAGCCATCCGCGTAAAAGCGGGGATGTCCAACAGTCGGCGTAATTTCCAACAGTGTCGGTCAACACTTAATTGCCACAATGAATTTCTTTTTTCGAAACTCTCGAATGCCTTTTCGCTTTCACGAGTTTGCATTTATAATGAACAGTTTCCAATGAGGAATATGGAGAGCTGATTTAACCATATAAATAAGGAGAAATTTTTCACTCTTGTCATTCATCTCCACAGTGACATGGCGCCCAAGAAGGAGATTAACAATGAAGAGGCTTCAGGCTCAAGGATTGACTTTGAGCGAGCACGCAACTTTGTAGCGTGCTTCGGATTAACTCCAGCAGTCATCAGCCGCATCGATGGTGGTCCTCCGACTGCACATAAGGGCTCAGGAGATGCAGAAGCATTTTTAAATCTGATGCGTCGCTCCGGGATTCACAACATGCGTGAGTTAGGTGCCTCTCTTCGTCAGTCCAACGAAGGAGAGGGAAAATGAAATTCCATGTATTGCGACTCTCTTATTGTAGGGGTCCACTCCCCCTTTTTATAAATAAAGTCTGATGTTAATCTCAACTGTTCAACACTTATTTTGACTGCTTCTATGATTGTTCATTCCCAAAAAACAAACTTGACACGTGGCGTCTGTCTTATGGTTACGAGAGCCTTTAAATAGGATCTTCCCCCGAAATAGACTCTTTCCAACAGTTCTTCAGCCTTTATAAATAGCCGAAAATGTTTCACATATTCTCGTACTCATTCCACTGAAGATAACTTTCCGTGATGTTGTTCTCCAACAAATGAGGATGGAAAAGCTTTCCCACTGTGTTCTTTTGTATGCCCAGTCATTAGACGCAGATTCAACCACCATCAGAGCCAAACTATTCGACTCAAATGGTAAATCTGATCGTAAGCAAATATATGTCTTTCGAATTTTTTTGTTGAAAACATCTATTTCATGAACGTAAATTCTTGACGAGCGTAAAAACTTGCTGAAACACTGGCGTAAAAGCCTTGCTGATTGCTGGCGTAAAAGCCTTGTTGATTGCTGGCGTAACAGCCTTGCTGAATCACCGGCGTAAAAGCCTTGCTGATTGCTGGCGTAAAAGCCTTGCTGATTGCTGGCGTAAAAGCCTTGTTGAATCACCGACGTAAAATCCTTGCTGATTGCTGGCGTAAAAAGCCTTGTGATCTGTTTTTAATTAGCGTTTAATACGTATCTGATAATACTTCTGTTTTTTAAAACACTTCTTCTTTGTTGTTTTCTGCAGAAGTTTGGCTGAGTAGCTTTTCCAGAACCGGTATTGGTGATTTTGACGTTGTGAGGAGCATTCTTCTGACATCAACATCAGGAAGCTCATGCGCTTTTGATGCGCAAATCAGACAACTCAGAACTCTTCGTGAGATAGAAGGGTCTTCCTCTGTTGGTAGGAAGAGCCTTTATACACGGAGAGTTGGATGGTGGAGTCAACTCTACCCCGAGAAATTGGGTAGTAGAGTTCCTTTCACGGCAGAACTAGGAATCATATCCCAATGCTGGATACATTCCTATCTCCTTTGAGGTGCCGCCACTAATCCACCAATTGTATTGGCAGCAACACGCCTTCGGGCTGCCATACTCTGGGGTTCTCCTCTCGTCTGAGAGAGAAGACCAGAGTTTGATTCCTGTTGTTCTGGTCGCCTCTGGAGCTCAGACAGTCAGGAACTGCCACCAACAACGAACCGGTCAAAGAGGATCAAAGAAGAAATAGATCTCTATTAGGTTATCGTTGGTGTATATAATGAAAATCCAAGAATGTAAAAGATTTCCATTATAACTTGTAAGAAAGTCTAAGAAATGTAATAGACTTTTTGATGATATGGGAATGAAAATGATGGTTCTTCTATGATCAATGATTTGTATCTATCTGGATGTAATATGGATATGATAGATAAATGAAATCTTATTTTCTATTTTAGAGTATATGATACTATCAGAGGTAATATGGACATAATAGCATATATGAACTCAAAAGAAAATTAGATTAATATCTATGCAGAGGTCAAAATAGAAGTGATAGATAGGAAAAGAAAGTAGATTTAGTATTTATTCAGAGGTCATGAAAACATGATAAATAGCGAATCCCACTTTCTAATCAATTGATATAGAAGATATAAAATCCCTTTTCCTGGAAATAAGAAGTCAGCTTAACCAAACCTTGGTAGCTGGGGAATAAGAAGACAGATATTGTGAGCGTTTATGTAAGACGGTGGATGAATCAGCATATTTCTTGGGAACAGAAAGGACGATTCAATTCTTTAATTTTAAATGGATGAACCTGGTAACATGAACGGACGAGTCTTTTCGGAAATAAAAAGTCGTTTCTCTACTTCAGAGACTAGTTCATTAATAATTCTCCTCTATAAATAGGTGAGAATTCTCTGTAATCATTCCATTCTTATTTCTGCTTCTCTATTGGAAATGTCTTCCGAAGATGTACAGCAAAAGAATGAAGTCCCCCGGAAAATCTAGGGTATCATTGATACGTTCCCCGTTGAGCCCCCTGTATCAGTCTCATCAGGCTCAACCGAAATAGGTGGAAGCTCTTCTGCGCCCAAGCCACCCGAAGACATTCTTGCTTTTTTAGTAGAGGCAGGGAAAACTCCTGAAGAAGAAGCGTCGAGGATGGCTGCCTGCAAATTTTTCATGTGTTCAGGAAATGACGCCTTCTATGCATTGGCCGACTATGTATTCAATAAGGAAGGGAGTGGCCCTCGTCCTTAGTCTTTTATTTTGAACAAAAATAATAATAAAAGAAGTTTTATTTTTGTTCTTTCTTCTCTTTTTTTATACATAGTATTTCTTAAGAAATTTGCCATTGATCGGTAGCATGAGTAGATCTCCATTGGGTTTTGACAACCGATAGGCGCCATTGGAAAACACGGACTCAGTTACATAAGGGCCTTCCCATTTTAATTAGAATTTCCCTTTTACTTTTATGAGTCATTACCATCGGTCTCCGAACAGCTAATACAAGCTCGCCAACTTTGAATATCCTCTCCTTAACTTTACGATTAAAAGTTCGAGATATGCGGGCTTGATACAGTTCAATGTTTTGTTGTGCTTGAAGACGCTTTTCATCTAATCTTTCAAGTTCTTGGAGTCGTAAGCGATCATTATTCTCTGTAGTTAGCTCATTAGCAATGGCTATTCGTAGAGAAGGGATCTGGATTTCCAATGGAAGAACAGCTTCGCATCCGTAAACCAATAAGAATGGTGTAAAACCAGTAGGAGTCCAAACTGTTGTTCGATAAGCCCATAAACATTCTCCAAGTTTCTTATTCCAATCACGTTTATTGGAAGAAACAAACTTTTTGAGAAGTTTGATGATCGTCTTATTGAAAGCTTCAGCTAAACCATTAGCAGCTGGATTATAAGCCGTAGAAGCCAAATTCTGAATTCGATTCTTGTCACAGAATCGATAAAATGCTTGACTGGCAAATTGTGGACCATTGTCATGAATTATCCGTCGAGGAATCCTGAAACGATAAATGATATGGTGCTTGATGAAACTGATCACATTAGATGTTTTCACTTCCGCAAGGGGGACTACTTCTGTCCACTTTGAAAAGTAATCGGTTATAGCTAGTATAAACCGATGTCCTTTGACAGAAGGAGGGTTAATAGGACCAATGACATTCATATCCAAAGCTTCGAAGGGCCAAGAGGCTGCTTTAGGATGTAGAAATTTAGAACTTTGATGAATAAAATCAGCATGAATCTGACATGCTTTACATCTTCTGGCATAGTCTACAGCATCTGCTATCATAGAAGGCCAATAATACTCCATTCTCCGAATACGGTCCTGCAACTTTGGACCCGGTTGATGAGCACCACAGACACCATCATGAGCCTCACGCAGTGTTTGTTTGGCTTCATTTTCTGAGAGACAGCGCAGCAAGAGTCCGTCATATGAACGACAATATAGCATATGTAAAGACGAATCATAATAGAATCGAAATGATCGTCTCTTAATTGATGCAGCTTCTTTAGGATCTTCAGGCAAAATCCCATGAACTGTATAATCAATGAATGGAGTTCTCCAATCTTTTTGCTGGAAACTTGACTCTGTAGTATAACTTTGTTCAATATACAGATTACTTTTCACACAGAATAAGTCTCGGTCTAACAAAGTAATTGTATTTTGCCTTCGGATTGGGACAGCCAAGTCTGCAGCTAAGCTGGCAAGAGCATCAGCCTCCACATTCTGAGAACGTGGTACAAATTTAATGAAGAATCCTTTGAATGATAGGACCAACTCGACTACCACCTGATGATAGGGGATGAGATCAGGATTTCTGACTTCATAAGTCCCTCTAACTTGATTAACGATCAATTGAGAATCTCCATAAGCCTCTAAGAATTCAATATCCAATTGTTTTGCTACTTGGAGACCAATCAATAGAGCATTATATTCTGCTACATTGTTAGAGCATGGCTCATTAAGAGAATAGGCACGATATATGACCATTTTGTCAGGAGAAACCAAGACAATTCCTACCCCAGAGACAATATTGCCTTTAGGTCCCACTCGTGATGCTCTATCAAAATATAATTGCCATTTATCATTCTTCAAAGTCATGTTACAATCCACTACTTTGTCTGGAATGTCTTCATATAACTTCGAAGTTTCAGGTATAGGATGAGCAGCTAAGAAATCAGCTAACGCTTGGCCCTTCACTGATTTTTGAGGCACATAAATTATATCATAAGGAGTGAGCAACATCGCCCAGGTAGCTAACCTGGAATTAAGAATGCTCGGTTTCCTCATCAATACCCGAATGGGATTTATTCTGGAGATGACATGAATAGTCTGTCCGGTGACATAATGCCTTGTCTTTTGGACGGCAAAAACTAAAGCTAGACATTCCTTTTCTACAGGAGTATATCTGTGTTCAGCTCCGACCATCATTCTGCTCAGATAATATATTGCTTGTTCATGACCCATATCACTTTTCTGTGCCAGAAGAGCGCCAAGTGAATGATCTAAGGCTCGAACATATAGCAAAAATGGTCTTCCTACCACCGGAGGTACCAGAACAGGTGGGTTTGTAAGATATTACTTAATGTCATTGAAGGCTTTTTGACACGCTTCATTCCAGACGAAAGATACCCCTTTCTTTAATAGACGGGAGAAAGGTTGACATCTCCCAGAAAGATTAGATATAAATCTTCTGATGTAAGCAATACGGCCTTGAAAGCCATGGAGTTCTTTCAGATTACGAGGAGGACGTATTTCAAGAATTGCTTTAACCTTATCAGGATCAACATGGATACCTTGAGAGGTAATGACAAATCCTAGAAACTTGCCACTAGAAACCCCTAAGAAAGACTTAGTAGGGTTCATTTTCAATTGATATTGGCGCATCAATTCAAATACTGTCTTCAAGTCCTGAATGTGATCATTCTTTGACCAACTTTTAACAGCAATGTCATCTACATAGCATTCAACTATCTTCCAAAGATGTTCTTGAAAGATATTGCTCATAGCCCGTTGATACGTGGCACCGGCGTTTTTAAGACCAAACGGCATAACTGTATAGCAGTAGACCCCAAGAGGTGTACGAAAAGTGGTGTGCTTCTCATCTTCTGGATGCATCTTGATCTGATTGTATCCTGAGAATCCGTCCATGAAAGACATGCGTTCAAAACCACATGTATTGTCTATTATGATATCAGTATTTGGAAGTAGAAATTCATCCTTTGGACAAGCCGTATTAAGATCTCGGTAATCTATACAAACTCGTACTTTTCCATTCTTCTTCATAACAGGAACAATATTGGCCACCCAATCTGGGTGTTGTTCTTCACGAACAAAGCCACACGTAATCAGCTTTTTGACTTCTGCCTCAATTGCATCCATCATATCTGGTCTAAAGCATCGTTGCTGTTGTTTTACAGGCTTGACATTAGGCAAAATGTTGAGTTTATGGGTAGCAACTGTAGGATTTAGCCCTGGCATATCCTCATAACTCCATGCAAAGATGTCAATATAATCTTTTATAAGTTTTATCAGCTCTTCCTTTTCATCTTCAGAAAGATTCTTACTGATGAATATTGGTTTGGACGTAACGCCATCTCCAACATCAATCTGGATAACCTCATCTTCTGTAGGTGGCTGTCGTTGTTCAAAACGAAGTTCCCATTGAGTATCCATCTTGGCAAATCTACGCAGAAGACGGATGATGGTCCACTGTTGATTAATCCGAAGCGTAGCAATCAGACTGTAAATGATGTAAATATTGATCATTCTGTACTTTTTGATATCAATAAAGATTTTATGTTCGAGTATATGGCTGTCAAGTTTATTGAGAGAATGACTTTATCTTCTGATAATCCAAGTCATCAATATAAAGACGACATAGAACCGGAAGAAACTTTATACATTGATCATAAGGAGAATTCTTTCCCTCCTTATACAGATGTTGGACCATATGCTCAAAGGTTCCTAACATCTTCTCCTTATCTTCTCCCTGTAGCTGCTTCATTACAAGCTTGCGTAACTTTTAGACGTCATGAAGAATCTTATTTCGTGGTTCCGTCTGATAAGAAAAACAAACACCAAATTGTATTTAGCCTGGCTAGAAATATCCCTGTTGCTTAGATAGATGAGCTGAAGGATAAAGACAAAGGAAGAATCCGAATTGATAAATACAGTCAGCAATCTATCAAGATCATCCAGAACATAGGGTATGATTTGAAGACTATACAAGGTCTCAATCAGGGCAAGGGCAGACGATTACCATTAGGTGGTGATCCGTTTTACCAAAAGACTCGTCATGGGTTGGGATATGATCCATCTCACATGTTTAATGACGATATATAAGAAGAATTCTCTTCTAGCTCTTCGCAATCATCAGATTCGGAAGAAATTCTATTCATCGAATCCGATATTTCTTATTCCTCATATTGTGAATCTGGACAAGTACTCTCAGTCAATATGGTTCAAGCCAATGATGAATCAGAGCTATTTAAGAATGATCCTTGGGCTCAACAGATGGATACTCAATGGGAACTTCGTTTTGAACAACGACAGCCACCTACAGAAGATGAGGTTATCCAGATTGATGTTGGAGATGGAGTTACGTCCAAACCAATATTCATCAGTAAGAATCTTTCTGAAGATGAAAAGGAAGAGCCGATAAAACTTATAAAAGATTACATTGACATCTTTGCATGGAGTTATGAGGATATACCAGGGCTAGATCCTACAGTTGCTACCCATAAACTCAATATTTTGCCTAATGTCAAGCCTTAAAACAACAGCAACAACGCTTTAGACCAGATATGATGGATGCAATTGAGGCAGAAGTCAAAAAGCTGATTACGTGTGGCTTTGTTCGTGAAGAACAACACCCAGATTGGGTGGCCAATATTGTTCCTGTTATGAAGAAGAACGAAAAAGTCCGAGTTTGTATAGATTACCGAGATCTTAATACGGCTTGTCCAAAGGATGAATTTCCACTTCCACTTACTGATATCATGATAGACAATACATGTGGTTTTGAACGCATGTCTTTCATGGACGGATTCTCAGGATACAATCAGATCAAGATGCATCCAGAAGATGAGAAGCACACCGCTTTTCGTACACCTCTTGGGGTCTACTGCTATACAGTTATGCCGTTTGGTCTTAAAAATGCCGGTGCTATGTATCAACGGGCTATGAGCAATATCTTTCAAGAACATCTACGGAAGATAGTTGAATGCTATGTAGATGACATTGCTGTTAAAAGTCGGTCAAAGAATGATCACATTCAGGACTTGAAGACAGTATTTGAATTGATGCGCCAACATCAATTGAAAATGAACCCTACTAAGTCTTTCTTAGGGGTTTCTAGTGGCAAGTTTCTAGGATTTGTCATTACCGCTCAAGGTATCCATGTTGATCCTGATAAGGTTAAAGCAATTCTTGAAATGCGTCCTCCTCGTAATCTGAAAGAACTCCGTGGCTTTCAAGGCCGTATTGCTTACATCAGAAGATTTATATCTAATCTTTCTGGAAGATGTCAACCTTTCTTCCGTCTATTAAAGAAAGGGGTATCTTTCATCTGGGATGAAGCGTGTCAAAAAGCCTTCAATGACATTAAGCAATATCTTACAAACCTACCTGTTCTGGTACCTCCGGTGGTAGGAAGACCATTTTTGCTATATGTTCGAGCCTTAGATCATTCACTTGGCGCTCTTCTGGCACAGAAAAGTGATATGGGTCATGAACAAGCAATATATTATCTGAGCAGAATGATGGTCGAAGCTGAACACAGATATACTCCTGTAGAAAAGGAATGTCTAGCTTTGGTTTTTGCCGTCCAAAAGACAAGGCATTATGTCACCGGACAGACTATTCATGTCATCTCCAGAATAAATCCCATTCGGGTACTGATAAGGAAACCGAGCATTCTTAATTCCAGGTTAGCTACCTGGGCGATGTTGCTCACTCCTTATGATATGATTTATGTGCCTCAAAAATCAGTGAAGGGCCAAGCGTTAGCTGATTTCTTAGTTGCTCATCCTATACCTGAAACTTCGAAGTTATATGAAGACATTCCAGACGAAGTAGTGGATTGTAACATGACTTTGAAGAATGATAAATGGCAATTATATTTTGATGGAGCATCACGAGTGGGACCTAAAGACAATATTGTCTCTAGGGTAGGAATTGTCTTGGTTTTTCCTGACAAAATGGTCATATACCGTGTCTATTCTCTTAATGAGCCATGCTCTAACAATGTAGCAGAATATAATGCTCTATTGATTGGTCTCCAAGTAGCAAAACAATTGGATATTAAATTCTTAGAGGCTTATGGAGATTCTCAATTGATCGTTAATCAAGTTAGAGGGACTTATGAAGTCAGAAATCCTGATCTCATCCCCTATCATCAGGTGGTAGTCGAGTTGGTCCTATCATTCAAAGGATTCTTCATTAAATTTGTACCACATTCTCAGAATATGGAGACTGATGCTCTTGCCAGCTTAGCTGCAGACTTGGCTGTCCCAATCCGAAGGCAAAATATAATTACTTTGTTAGACCGAGACTTGTTCTGTGTGAAAAGTAATCTGCATATTGAACAAAGTTATACTACAGAGTCAAGTTCCCAGCAGAAAGATTGGAGAACTCTATTCATTGATTATGCAGTTCATGAGATTTTGCCTGAAGATCCTAAAGAAGCTGCATCAATTAAGAGACGATCATTTCGATTCTATTATGATTCGTCTTTACATATGCTATATCGTCGTTCATATGACGGACTCTTGCTGCGCTGTCTCTCAGAAAGTGAAGCCAAACAAACACTGCATGAGGCTCACATGATGGTGTCTGTGGTGCTCATCAACCGGGTCCAAAGTTGCAGGACCGCATTCGGAGAATGGGGTATTATTGGCCTTCTATGATAGCAGATGTTGTAGACTATGCCAGAAGATGTAAAGCATGTCAGATTCATGCTGATTATATTCATCAACCATCTGAATTTCTACCTCCTACAGCAGCCTCTTGGCCCTTCGAAGCTTGGGGTATGGATGTCATTGGTCCTATTAACCCTCCTTCGGTCAAAGGACATCGGTTTATACTAGCTATAAACGATTACTTTTCGAAGTGGGCAGAAGCAGTCCCCCTTGCGGAAGTGAAAACATCTAATGTGATCAGTTTCATCAAGCACCATGTCATTTATCGTTTCGGGATTCCTCGACGGATAATTCATGACAATGGTCCACAATTTGCCAGTCAAGCATTTTATCAATTCTGTGACAAGAATCGAATTCAGAATTTGGCTTCTACGGCTTATAATCCAGCTGCTAATGGTTTAGCTGAAGCTTTCAATAAGACGATCATCAAACTTCTCAAAAAGTTTGTTTCTTCCAATAAACGTGATGGAATGAGAAACTTGGAGAATGTTTATGGGCTTATCGAACAACAGTCCAGACTCCTACTGGTTTTACACCATTCTCATTGGTTTACGGATGCGAAGCTGTTCTCCCATTGGAAATCCAGATCCCTTCTCTACGAATAGCCATTGCTAATGAGCTAACTATAGAGAATAATGATCGCTTACGACTCCAAGAACTTGAAGGATTGGATGAAAAGCGTCTTCAAGCACAACAACACATTGAACTGTATCAAGCCCGCATATCTCGAACTTTTAATCGTAAAGTTAAGGAGAGGATATTCAAAGTTGGCGAGCTTGTATTAGCTGTTCGGAGACCGATGGTAATGACTCATAAAAGTAAAGGAAAATTCCAAGCAAAATGGAAAGGTCCTTATGTAATTGAGTCCGTGTTTTCCAATGGCGCCTATCGGTTGTCAAAACCCAATGGAGATCTACTCATGCTACCGATCAATGGCAAATTTCTTAAGAAATACTATGTATAAAAAAAAGAGAAGAAAGAACAAAAATAAAACTTCTTTTATTATATTTTTGTTCAAAATAAAAGACTAAGGACGAGGGCCACTCCCTTCCTTATTGAATACATAGTCGGCCAATGCATAGAAGGCGTCGTTTCCTGAACACATGAAAAATTTGCAGGCAGCCATCCTCGACGCTTCTTCTTCAGGAGTTTTCCCTGGCTCTACTAAAAAAGCAAGAATGTCTTCGGGTGGCTTGGGCGCAGAAGAGCTTCCACCTATTTCGGTTGAGCCTGATGAGACTGATACAGGGGGCTCAACGGGGAACGTATCAATGATGCCCTCGATTTTCCGGGGGACTTCATTCTTTTGCTGTACATCTTCGAAAGACATTTCCAATAGAGAAGCAGAAATAAGAATGGAATGATTACAGAGAATTCTCACCTATTTATAGAGGAGAATTATTAATGAACTAGTCTCTGAAGTGGAGAAACGACTTTTCATTTCCGAAAAGACTCGTCCGTTCATGTTACCAGGTTCATCCATTTAAAATTAAGGAATTGAATCGTCCTTTCTGTTCCCAAGAAATACGCTGATTCATCTACCGTCTTGCATATACACTCACAATATCTGTCTTCTTATTCCCCAGCTACCAAGGTTTGGTTAAGCTGACTTCTTGTTTCCAGGGAAAGGGATTTTATATCTTCTATATCAATTGATTAGAAAGTGGGATTCGCTATTTATCATGTTTTCATGACCTCTGAATAAATACTAAATCTACTTTCTTTTCCTATCTATCACTTCTATTTTGACCTCTGCATAGATATTAATCTAACTTTCTTTTGAGTTCATATATGCTATTATGTCCATATTATCTCTGATAGTATCATATACTCTAAAATAGAAAATAAGATTTCATTTATCTATCATGTCCATATTACATCCAGATAGATACAAATCATTGATCATAGAAGAACCATCATTTTCATTCCCATATCATCAAAAAGTCTATTACATTTCTTAGACTTTCTTACAAGTTATAATGGAAATCTTTTACATTCTTGGATTTTTATTATATACACCAACGATAACCTAATAGAGATATATTTCTTCTTTGATCCTCTTTGACGGGTTCATTGTTGGTGGCAGTTCCTGACTGTCTGAACTCCAGAGGCGACCAGAACAGCAGGAATCAAACTCTGGTCTTCTCTCTCAGACGAGAGGAGAACCCCAGAGTATGGCAGCCCAAAGGCGTGTTGCTGCCAATACAATTGGTGGATTAGTGGCAGCACCTTAAAGGAGATAGGAATGTATTCAGCATTGGAATACGATTCCTAGTTCTGCCGTGAAAGGAACTCTACTACCCGATTTCTCGGGGTAGAGTTGACTCCACCATCCAACTCTCCGTGTATAAAGGCTCTTCCTACCAACAGAGGAAGACCCTTCTATCTCACGAAGAGTTCTGAGTTGTCTGATTTGCACATCAAAAGCGCATGAGCTCCCTGATGTTGATGTCAGAAGAATGCTCCTCACAATGTCAAAATCACCAATGCCGGTTCTGGAAAAGCTACTCAGCCAAACTTCTGCAGAAAATAACAAAGAAGAAGTGTTTTATAAAACAGAAGTATTATCAGATGCGTATTAAACGCTAATTAAAAATAGATCACAAGGCTTTTTACGCCAGCAATCAGCAAGGATTTTACGCCAGTGATTCGACAAGGCTTTTACGCAGCAATCAGCAAGGCTTTTACGCCAGCAATCAGCAAGGCTTTTACGCCGGTGATTCAGCAAGGCTGTTACGCCAGCAATCAACAAGGCTTTTACGCCAGCAATAAGCAAGGCTTTTACGCCAGTGTTTCAGCAAGTTTTTACGCTCGTCAAGAATTTACGTTCATGAAATAGATGTTTTCAACAAAAAAATTCGAAAGAAAGATATTTGCTTATGATCGAATTTACCATTTGAGTCGAATAGTTTGGCTCTGGTGGTGGTTGAATCTGCGTCTAATGACTGGGCATACAAAAGAATACAGTGGAAAAGCTTTGCCATCCTCATTTGTTGAAGAACAACATCACGGAAAGTTATCTTCAGTGGAATGAGTACGAGAATATGTGAAACATTCTCGGCTATTTATAAAGGCTGAAGAACTATTGGGAAGAGTCTATTTTGGGGGAAGATCCTATTTAAAGGCTCTCGTAACCACAAGACAGACGCCACGTGTCAAGTTTGTTTTTTGGGAATGAACAATCATATAAGCAGTCAAAATAAGTGGTGAACAGTTGAGATTAACATCAGACTTTATTTATAAAAAGGGAGAGTGGACCCCTACAATAAGAGAGTCGCAATACATAGAATTTCATTTTCCCTCTCCTTCGTTGGACTGACGAAGAGAGGCACCTAACTCACGCATGTTGTGAATCCCGGAGCGACGCATCAGATTTAAAAATGCTTCTGCATCTCCTGAGCCCTCATGTGCAGCCGGAGGACCACCATCGATGCGGCTGAAGACTGCTGGAGTTAATCCGAAGCACGCTACAAAGTTGTGTGCTCTCTCAAAGTCAATCCTTGAGCCTGAAGCCTCTTCATTGTTAATCTCCTTCTTGGGCGCCATGTCACTATGGAGATGAATGACAAGAGTGAAGAATTTCTTCTTATTTATACGGTTAAATCAGCTCTCCATATTCCTTATTGGAAACTGTTTATTATAAATGCAAACTCGGGGAAGCGAAAAGGCATTCGAGAGTTTCGAAAAAAGAAATTCATTGTGGCAATTAAGTGTTGACCGACACTGTTGGAAATTACGCCGACTGTTGGACATCCCCGCTTTTATGCGAATGGCTGTTGCGTATCCCAAATTTTACGCTAGCAGATCAAATCTCAACTTTTACGCTTCTGTTCAAAGTGTTTCAAATATTGGAGATATTTGAAAACTTTGAAAGGGGTCTTGTAGGAGCGTAAAAAGTGCTTCAAAGAAAGAGTCATCACATTCATAAGTGATCGGTTTTTACGCCAAGCAGAGCGGGTAATCTCTTTTACGCCCAAGACTAGGCTAATCAATTTACGCCTAAGCAGGCTGATCATTTTACGCTTGGGTCTACACCTGTAATTTTACGCCAAGGACAGAGCAGCCTATTTTACGCTGGACAAAGCTGTCAAATCTCGCATTTAATGCAAACTCTGACATGAAGATATTAATGATGGCATTTACCACAGAATTCAATGGGATTTATCTTATACAAAGACCATTGTTGTCGTTTATGGGGATCGAGCTACTTTACGCTTACTGAATGGTTTCTTTTACGCACGGAGTTTTACATGAGTTCTTACGCTCATAAAACAATGTGTGCATAAAGTCTATTTGAGCTATTTTACGCTCAAGGTTATTCAATAACTACTTTACGCGGAAAACCTATGACAGAGCTATTTTACGCTCATCTTACTGTTTTACGCCCAGAGGATGTTGGAGCTATTTTTATGCCCTATTCTTTCTGGCCAGTTTGGAACGTGGTTTGCCTACATGGCCTTCATGCCACGTATTTCGAAGAACGTGTGTACATGTATCCTATTCTTACTGAAATGATGGGACGCGTGTCAACGTATACAAAGGATGACTCTGATTATGGGTGACAGTTGTTAGCGTAAAGACAGACTTTGATGCTCTTTTACGCACAGAAGCCCAGTCTATAAATAGACTCATTTTTCTCAAAGACACACACAGAGAGGACAGGAGAGAATACAGAGATCAGGACTTCGAGATTTTGATTCTCCGGAGCATTTTTCTTCAACTTTTCTTTCAGAACAGAGTGAAGCAAAGCAGGAAAGCATTCGGCCTCGCCATCAGTGCCCAAGTGCATCGATACCTTTCTGGTGACTTAGTTCTTCCAAGTTGTTCTACTTCAAGCAGTGATCTTCATCATCATCATATGGTCCAAGGAACAAAGTGATCATTTACGAATCAGACTTCCATAGCAATACTTTACCAGAATCAAATTTGTACTTCTTGTACTTTTTCTTGTTTTATTTTCAAAATCCAACTTTTGTTGGGCAATTTTGTTAAGTGAAACAATGCATTCATCCTAACATACATACTAATATGCATTCATATATAAAAGGATGGTTTGTATATAGCCCATTGAATCTCAGGTTTGTCTAAATCGAGTACACAGTTATCTCAGGTTCATTATAAACTCATGTTATCATTAAACTCAGTTTCACTTAAACCATATCTCAGTAAACATACATGTGGATCTCAGGTTCATTTCAAAATTATATTCTCAGGTTCAACTCAAAACTCATTCTCAGGTTCAACTCAAAACTCATTTTCAATTTACATACAATTAACATATACTCAATTTAATCTTAGGTTTTCCCCTTCATGTTAATCAGTTAACATATTCAAAGTTTAAACATTCTTGAAATCTCAGTTTTTGTATCAGTAAATTACCCAAGTATCAGTTCACAGTTATCTCATATCAAACTTAAGTCCCAAATTCACTTCAAACCCAAACTCATGTTTTTATTGAAACATAAATCCCAGTTTATTCTGTGTTTTCAATTAAACCACAAGCTCAAAATGTAACTCAATACATGTACAAACAAAATCTTAGTAAAACATTATCTAATTTTTGCAGTTCAAGAAACCAGTGAACATATTCATATCTCTACCAAAACCAAAATCGAAATCCCCAAAACATGTCCCTGTTTGACTTTGAAACCAATCTCAGTTTTGATCAGAGTTAATATATCAAATTCAAACACATTTATCAGTAACTAACATACAATTTCAAATCAACCAACTCAATATATATGAAATCAGATAGTCTTCGAGTGTCAGTAGAAACAAGGTATCAGGGAAGTATCAGAATTTATTTTGAAAATATCAAATTGAAACCCAATATCGTATGAAACTCAAAATCAGCATAGACAAGTGTCCCCTATATGTGTACGTGTCAGGGGATGACCACGTGTCCAAACAAATGGACACAAAGGTGTCCAAAATAGAGAGTACAAAGTATCAGTTTTTTGCGTAGCCTAGGCCTCGTGCAGCCGTGTCAAGGAGAAAATGACATGACACAGAGCACTAGGTGCCATGTGCTCGTGTCCATGTGTAGCTAGGGTATCGGCCTACGTGGTCGACACCTCACCACGTGTCCATGACGTGTGTGTGACACGAAGTGCGTGTTAGTGGCCGAATAACACTGTATGCAGAACAGTATAAACCCAGTGCGGGTGTGTTTTCGTGTCCGATACGACACGAGGCCATGTGAGACTCTAGGGATGACCTGACAGTCAGTGCCCCCAGGTGTCCACCAAGTGGCGCATGTCCACTTGGCCTGTGTCAAGAGAAATGGCCGTGTGGTAGCAGGACACGTGCGCGAGGGTCTCGTATGGTGTGTCCGTGTCCATTTTGGACACGAAAATGACACAAAAATGTGCTCAGAGTTTGGGAGTTTGAAAACACACATCCAGGGCTACACAAATCTGAAATTAGTTTTGAAAAATAAGAACAAAAAGTTTATTGTGGCATTTTATCAAACACTTGCATACACACTCCGATACATGTCTGATACGCGTATCAAATGGACACCAATTCCTACCAAACTTGGTCTACAGCTATGGGAAACCTAAATGAATGCAACTATGGAAAGAAATTAATAATTTGAATGAGTTTGATAGGTTTCACCTATTGAGACTGAATCTCAATAAAAAGCTTAATGAATGAGGGTCCTTCTCCAATTTGAAATGATTCCAAGCCTCCAAATCTTTGCTAGCTAGTCTCCCACAGTGTCTACACCAGGAATAGAGTCCAATGTAGAAGACTAGACTCAATTCGGAGAAGAAATGAAGAATTTGGGGTGATTTGGGGAAGAATACTAAACTAGGGTTTGTCGGTTTAATGAAAGAGGCAAGGGGGTCCCAATATGTGTTTATATAGAGGTGGGGATCCCTTGATGGTAGCGTAGGGTTATTTCTAAGGTAGGGTTTAGTTTCATGAGGTTTAAAGGCCTCTCGCTAGTTTAATTCTAGGCCTCAAGCTAAAGGCCCAAGTGAAAATATCTATCCTTAACAAATATCTAACCTCAACTTAATATCTAGATATTCCTAACCTTGTCATGATGGAAGCTTCTAATCTAATATCTAAGCCCATGGATAATATCTAGGTTAGGGCAATTCTAGGTTAAGTCTTAACAAAGAGATTAGCACATAATTAATTACTCAAAATGCATTTTCACTAAAAGTCAAAAATGACCAAAATATCCTTAGGCTAAAAAGTTGTAATTGGTCATTCTAATCATATGACTAGGATCCTATGGTCATGGTTAGTCTCTAGGCTTAGCAATTCTAGGGTTACACTAGTTAAACATCAAAATCATAATTCAACATTTTAAATAGGATTATATTAATTAAAACTCACCAAAAATCACTATCATGAATTAAATCCTATTATTTAATAATCAATTTTATAAAAGTTTAAAATTATCCTTATTTTAGAAAATTAGGTGTTACAAGTCTACCCCCCTTAGAATAATTTTATCCTCGAAATTAAGATGGTCGTACTTCTTATAGATCAAACCCCCAATCAATCAAAGTCTCTAAATTATACAATCCGATAATCATATATGTCTGTCCAAAATCATGATACTCAGAATCTTCGTCAAACTAGTAAGCAAGGCTATGATATATCATAGAGTCTCCAACTAAGGTACATACCTCTAGAATCATGGTATTTAAAATTTCCGCATTGCTGCATGCTTGGTTGCGAAAACTTAAATTCCTACCCCCGAGAAATACGTCCAAAATTAGATTATATGTCCTTACTATGCTAGTTAATATGACTGTAGAAGACTCTAGATTCCATAACTGAGGCAACCTAGCCCATACAACTTATCTTGGTAGAAATCAAATCACTATTAAATACTAAGCATCAAACTTATCAACAAACAAAAGAAGGTAGACAGTAACTGTCAGAATCAAATTTCAAGATAGTTATAATGAGGCAAAAGTAGGAATGGAATCGATAAGAATAGAACCTGCAAGCATCCCTCCTATTACCTGTGCATCCTCGACTGTCATGGCGAAAGCTCGCCCCTGCTGGCCTTCTCCTCTGGCCTGCTACTGATGCTGGACAAAACTCTACTGCTGAGTCTATAATGGTAGTCCCCTATGCTGCCCTGTCGGAGCCCTAGCTCCTACTGCTGCCTGAGCCAATGGAGTCAGGTTCTTGGGACACTCTCTACACTGATGTTCCGCTGAACCACAAAGTAAACACCTACCTAGTCTCTTTCGACAGTCATCCCACCCATAGCCTGGCTTCTTGCAGAAGTTGCACATAGCGTCTTGTCGCTGCCTGGGTGCCTGCTGGTAAAGTGCATGACCCTGGCCTGAAACTGCTGCTGAACAGGCCTTTGATGTTGCTGCTGCTGAATCTATATGTGAGGCCTCTTGGCCGGACCTCCACTGCTACTGGCTACATGAGTATCTCGACCTCTCTTCAGTTTCAGCCCTAGGTCGTCATCTGCTTCCATAGCTCCTGCTAGAAGCTCTTCAAAAGTAGCATCTCGGCTACTCTTGGTCAAAAACCTGACCTCCCTGATCAAGCCCCTGTGGTACTTCCTCGTCTTCATCGCCTCGCTGAGATCCTCAATAAATCTGCTAAGACGACAGAACTCTCTAGTGTACTCATCGACTGTCTGGTTCCCCTAAACCAGACTCTCAAACTGCTGCTCTAAGCCTTCCAATGCTACGTCTGGAAAGAACTTCTCCTTGAAGAGCTTCTTGAAAGCTCCCCATGTCTGCCCCTCCGTTTCTACTCTGGGGTCTGTCTGGTACCATGTCCTGGCAAGGTCCTGAATCTGACTGCCAGCTGCCTCTACGTGAATCCCCACTGGTATCAATGCGAGATAAAAAATCTCCTCAATGTGCTCAATCTAGTCGTCAGCATATACGATGCCCTCTGTACCTCGAAAATCTCTCGGACACATCTTCTGAAAATCCTGGATGCCTGGCGTCCTCGGCTGATACTGCTGAGCCTACCCTCCCCGTGGCTGGGCAGTCACCATCTCTACTGTCGTCCTGACCAGCTGGTGGGCATCGTCTATGCCCTACCTAAAATCAGTAGCCTGGATCTACTGGTGGTACGGCTGGGCCTCCATTATCCTCTGAATGAAAGCAAATAGATATGCGGCGTCGACCGATCCCGAAGGTGGCCGCTGTCACGACCCGCACCCGCTAAAAAGGCACGTGACGCGACAACGTCCAGCCCTCACCAAAAAATCGACGTGGAACGTTGTAAATTTTTCTACTCTAAACAGTTTATATTTATAACAAAAACCTGTCGAGAATATGGTCAACTCCGAACGGAGGACAAGCAATGAATATATATATGAGTACTCAATCACGACTCTAAGATAACAAAGTAAAGACTGAAATGAAAAGACAACAAGACGATAAAATAATATATAACCTGGCAAGTCCAACACAAAGAATATATACAGTCTAAGTCTCTAATACAGTCCATAATAATAACAGTCTTAAAAGTAGCTAAAGATAATGTCCAGTACAAAAGACCTACTCTAACTAAGTACTATGTAGGATCTCGTCAGGCGGGGCTAACCCCTGCTGGACCAAAGTCTCCAAGTCTATTCCACTACGTCATCCGGACCGTAGTAGGTACTGTAGTCTCCCTCATCTGCATCTGTAATATTTTTAACATATCCTGTCAGGATGAAACGAGTACAATCTACTAACAACAGTTCACAAGATATGACAAAAGCTATAAGACAGTAAATAGAGAGTATATACAAGAAAATCATGGAATGTATATATGAATATCATGGCAAGGTAAGCTATAAATCTAGAGCTAGAACAAGGCAAGTAAACTGATCATGGCATGTACGAGAATCAAGAATCATATCTCTAGATGTGTGCGAATACTAGCTACAATATGTGGCCGGCTTGGGAACTGCACAATAGTAACAGGCCTGGCTAATTATACGTGGGGTGTATGATCAACACTCACAATCAATAGGTGCACAATAGGTGCACAATAGGCTTTGACCACATATCTACACTAATACTCCCCGTCCCCGACTGGTAGAGTGGATCCAAGCAAGACACGTTACGACACGGGATTCCACGAGAAGGGAGCAAGTCTCTTCGAGAATCAGTGTCCATATACTGCACAAGAACTACAAGGGGCTTGCACAGGATATACCAAGATAACGAGGAATAATATCTCATGTCGGGATCCATGAATGCCAATCCGTGTGACCAATGTGTCGAGAACAAGCATATCTACACTAATTATATGAATTATAACAGTTATCATAAATTGGAAAAGTGTCAGAGAATGTACTCGCCTGTAGTATAATATGGTATGTCAACCGGAGCAAATGCAGCGTCTCGAGGACCTATAGAGAACAAGACGTATCAATACTATGTTTAGGAAATAAAATCAAATCAATTTGAATCCTATTAAGTCATTATAGGTTAAGGCATGTCAAACTAGGTTGTACGGGGTCAAACTAAGTCATATTAGGTCTAACTGGGTCAAACTGGGTCAATGCAAGTCAAACGGAATCAATCGGGATCGATTTGAGTCAACAGTTGACTTTTTGGTCAACCGGTCAACTCTGGTCAACCGTGGTCAACTGTGGTCAACTGTGGTCAACCCTAGGTCAACTCTAGGTCACTGGTGACTAACAGTTGACTTTCGGTCAACTGCACAAGTCTAATGGAATTTGGGACTAAATTGGGTAAATTGTTGACCCATAGTTGACTTTTGGCCCAAAAAGTCAACCGTGGTCAACCGGAGTCAAGACTAGGTCTAGACAGCTATTTCTATCCATTACCAATCTCTACAACCTATATCCAAGTCCATCTTGGACTTCGAAACTCATTTCTTGGCCATAGGCCAAATTCCTATTTTACCCTTAAAAAGGGCAAAATTCCAACTTCGGCGATTATCTAGTTAGCCTACCTACGCTTGATATTTTGACCCGATCTACCCAGGATAGTAAGGTACTAGCCTATAGGTATATTATCTACCAAAATACTTAGGTAAAGTGGACGTCTAGTCCACCTTACGGCCCGTTGCCAAAATCTTAAATATTTCAAGATACGCACCGATACGGCGCGATACCGGTGCCCTACGACTCCGATTTCCACTCGGGAGCCTACCCGCAAAATCTAAATCACGTATTCTTGCCCCACGCCAAGTTTTAACTCAATCCGATACTCCGAGCTCCGTTTCGCCCTCTAACTCGGTTTTCCTCTATTTCTATTCTAGCTTTCTTCCTATTCTTCTAACTTCTTCCAATCTTTCCTCCTAACCTCTAATTCTTTTCTAACTTCTCATTCCATAATCTTCTTCTACTCTTCTCTATGATTCTAACCATATATAATACATATATATATATATCTATATATATACATATATGTATAGATGAAAGGGGGGTTAAATAGGCTTAAAGGCCAAATGGGGGGGGGGGGTTTGCTGCTGATTTCAGCAGCTCCATAGCAGCTGCTGCTGCTGCTGTGGCTCCTGCCACAGCTGCTGCTCCTACTGCTACTGCTGCAGCCATCTTCTTCTTCTCCTTCTACTTCATCTCTTCCTCCTCTCCACTTCTATCTCTCTCTCTCTCTCTCTCTCTCTCTCTCTCTCTCTCTCTCTCTCTCTATATATATATATATATATATATATATATATATATATATATATTTTTATTTTTTTTATTTTCTATATATATATATATATATATATATATATATATATATATATATATATATATATATATATATATATATATATATATATATATATATATCTTTATACACATATATATATAATCTATCATCCATCCAACTCCACAAACACACACTCCTCTATACATACCTATACATACACACACACACACATATCTCCATATACATATACACACACACACACACACACACACACACACACACACACACATATATATATATATATATATATATATATATATATATATATATATATATATATATATATATATATATTTTTTATTGAAAAGAAGATAGAAACAGACAAGACAGACCAAGCCACCTGTCCCACGCAGGAGGGGCCAAACACAGAACACCAAACTGTCCCGCGCAGGGGAGCAAACACAAAACACAGAACACCAAACAGTCCCGCGCAGGGGAGCAAAGCACAAAACCCCGCAATAGAAAATCAAAAACACGCACGCGTCCCGGGGAGGGGGCACGTGGCGGGCACGCACGTCTCCCAAGGGGGGCTGGTCTACGCGCGCGGCTCGATGGGCGCGGGGCCCGAGGGGGTGGGCGGACCGAGGAGACCCTCGGGACTCCCGCTCGCATGCCGGAGCAAGAGGGGGTGGGGCCGACCACCGCGGCGGCAGGGGAGGACACCACGGCGGCGTGGAGCCTGACGAGGAGCTCGGGAGGGTCCAGGCTCGACTCGGGGGGTCAGCGCCACAGTCGGGAGGAGAAGACGCTGGCCGCGACGAGCCCACGGCAGAGGAGGGAAGCCAAGGAGGGGAACGCCTGGGGTCCGCCGCTGCCGACCGTCGATGGCGACGGAGGCACGAAGGCGACACTAGAGAGGGCCTCCAACGGGACGAACGACGGGCGGGGCGCACCGGCCTGAGGCGAAGGGAAGACCGGAGAAGAGAGGGCAGGGGGCGGAGCGCACCGGCCGGAGGCCCTAGGCGGCGGCGCTGCCCCAACGCCTAGGCGGAGGGAGGATAGGCTCCACCGAGGGCGGTGGTGAGCCACTGAAGCACGTACGCCTGGGAAGGGAGGGCGGTCCAGCGCCACCGAAGGGAAGAGGGGTCCTGGGAGACCCAGAACCACCGACGAGTGGCGGGGTCTTGATAGTAGGTCCCCGCCGCCGCCGAGGAGACGGGGGGCCGCAACGGTAGCCTGGGCGACGGGCGGAAGAGGGGGATCCGCTATCGAGAAGGCCGGCTGCACTGCGGGGGGAGCCGGGGGGAGGTCCTTGTCCGAGGCGAGGGGATCCTCGGCCGGAGGGGCCACAGAATCCTGATCGGAGGGGGTCGAAGGGGAGGCACCCGCCGGAGGAGGCTGACTCGACGAGCCGAAGCAGAGAGCTGGCGGGGGAGGGGGGGCGGTCACTGCCGCTGGAGGAGAACTAGGGGCAGCCGAGGAAGGTGAGGCGCTGCGGCGGGGATGGCTACTCCGGGAGCGGCTGGTCGGAGGGCGGCCGCACAACGCGCTTGGCGCCTGGGAAGCCTGGCGGGGGCCCGAGGATGGACGGTGCCGGAGGCGGCCGGGATGCTGGGGGCGGCGATCCCGACGGTGCCGAGAGCGGCGGCGTCGCCGAGGGTGGAAGGGAAAGGGGGGAGGGCCGCCGCACGCATAGCAAACGCCGACTGCGGGTTTGGGGCCAAGAGGGCTCCGGCCGAGAGAAGAGGCCATGGAGGCCGAGAGGGCGGGGGACGTCCGGCGAGCGAGGGGACGGCCGGAGGAGTCCGGCCACCTGCCAAGACAGGGGGGCAGGGGATCGCCAGCCTCTGGGATCCACACCCACATACTCCATGATCTATATATATATATATAATATATAATATATATATATATAAATATAT
>JANAVB010007477.1:0-20349 GCA_029216955.1 Iris pallida | reverse complement strand
GTCTCTACAGTTTCACTAGCTGCACATCAAATCACAAGTCATAATTTTTAAATAGTTTTAAAATGATTAAAAATCACCAAAAATCATATTATTAATTAAATATCATAATTAAATAAATTAAAACACAAAATTTCAAAATTACCCTTATTTTAGAAACTGGGTGTTATACTAGGCTAGTCCACTAGGTCTCAACAAGTAAAAGTCAAACTAGAATTCACCAATTCAATAAATAATCAAATAATTCAAATAAGTCAAAATGACCAAATTACCCCTAAGCTAAAATGATAATTAAATATCCTAATGACAAGGTTAGGCTCTAAGTCATGCAGTCACTAGGGTTTCACTAGCAGCACATCAAAATCACAAGTCATGACTTAAAGCAGTTTTTAAATAGTTTAAAATGATTAAAAATCACCAAAAATCATAATGTGAAAGAAATATCAATAATAATAATTATAATTACAAAATTTCAAAATTACCCTCATCTGAAAATTGGGTGTTACAATATGGAGAAACAACCTTCCTCTGAAATGGGCTATCCTTATATGGAGGGTTATTCGTGGTAAGCTCCCTACTGACGATGTACTCAAACTAATTGGCATTAGATTAGCCTCAAAATTCTATTATTGTTTGCAAGGGTCCGAGGAGACGCTGAATCACATTCTCTCTGAGGGCGAACACTAACGGTGTCTGGGATTTTATAAGCATCAAATGGAAGAGGAGCACGAAAAAGAAGGACATCGCGAAGAGAATAGAGACATGGTGGCATCACGAGACTAAGGATGAAGAGAGTCACGACGGCGGTGGTCATATGGGTTTTTATGGAAGAATAGAAATAAATATAGATACGAGGGATATTCATATACGGACTAGCAACTCTGTGGTGAGGTCTCTCGACAGAGAGATAGGGTGTGGAAAAGGAGAAACTGAGCCTAGCTGTATATGAGTTTATACTCTTTGGTTACTAGCCTAATGGGTTTGTTTTGGGTGGAGGGGTTGCATTTTGCTCCCACTAGGCGTTTTTGTATTTTGTATCTGCCAGCCCATTGGGATTAATAAATTCTCCTTGCTTGTTAATATAATATATAATTTCCCCATTATACACAATAAATTCTAAAACAACATTTAAGAATAGTTTAAAATATATTCCCATTTATATTTATATAACATATATATGATATTTATTTATATATAAATAATTATTCTATAAATAAAATCCTAAAAAATCTTTCAATATATATATATATAGATATATATATATATATATATATATATATATATATATATATACTGTGAGCACCCGAATTTCAGGTTGATTTTTTTTTGATTGAATTATTTTTCTCAATAAATATTTTATTTTGATTATTTTTATCCTTGAATGTACTCTTTCGTGCCTTTGATATTTGGAGTGTCAGGGATGTTCATCTCTGGAAACTTTCTTCATGAGTTTTGTAGTGGATAGGATTACCTTCATTTTGGTATATAGTGTCCCACTCAAACTTGTTCCCTTGTACTCTTTTTGCTTCGCACAACTTGGGTCAATTTAGACCATTTGATCATTAATTAATTTCCTACACTTTTCCTTGATCATCATAAGCACGTTACCGTGACTTTTAATTTGGGAGCACAAGACCAGTCGTTTTCTCAAAACCAACTCCTCATGCATGATCTACTCGAGACACCTTCATCCATGACCTTCGTATCCCACAGACACACCATCTTGTGCTTCATTTTCTTCGCACAACTTTTGGGTCAATTTAGGCCAATTAATTATCCACCGTAATTTGTTACCTGACTTCCAATTTAATTTCGGGACCCGACATCGACCCAAACCTGTCAACCCCAAATATGGACATGGCCCACATGAAGCCTACTACCCACATGACACTTGTGTCCCATTTATTTGAGTCCCCACTTGTTACTTATTTACCCATGATCATAAACACTTATTTGAATTCAATTATTGCACCATGTCCGATTTTGACCCGACCCGGCTCAACCGAACCCAGTCCAAGCTTCATGTTACCCTCTCTCATGACACCCTCACTCTTCTTGCCCTTAAAAAATATTAAATGCCTAGTTTTTCCACTTCAAATATTGAATGTATATTCTATTGATTTAAATCCCTAAAATAAAATATAACCCCCTATTTAATTTCCACCCTTGATTCTACACCTTATTAATCCTAGCCCCATTCCTACATGACAACTCACACACTCAACCTCCTCCATGTGGACCCCTAAAATCTATGTGAGAAATTTCTATTCGCTTTCTCTCTCTACTTCTTCTCTCTTCAGTTATTTAATTTCCTCACCTCTCTCTCTCTCTCCAACTCTCAATACACAACAGCAGCTCCTCCATCCCGACAGCCCTATGGCCGACCCCCTCTTCATCACCACTCTACTCACCTCCTTCTCCTTCTGGCCGAGCGTCGCCACCATTCCCTGGCCGAGCACAGCCGGACTTTCCCTCCTCCTTCTCCATTCTTCATTACCATTAACACCACCACTTCAACCATCACCACCACCACTTCAACCACCATAACCATTCTGGCATCCAGCACACCACCACCCTCACCGCACCTTGGCTGCCGTGGCCGCACCGCCGCGCCAGGCAGTACAGCCCCAGCAAAAGCAGCGAGCAACAGCCGGCCGGAAATGGCAGCAGCCACGCGGTTCAGGCGCCGCCGCCGGTCGCGCGCCGCCGTGGCCGGGACCCCCTAGCTGGGCGAACTCCGGCAAACCCCCCGGGTGCGCCCCTTCCTCCCCGGCGCGATGCATAGCCTATTCGTGCATTTCGCACTAAATTCCGTCGGCGCGCTCGGAATCAACTCAGAAATCGCGTTGGTAGCAGCAACTTTGTGCACGTTTTTCAAAAATTTGACCAATGGATTGGTGAACTCTTTGCTCCGTCACAATCTCGGTATATCCATCTTCACTCCCCTCAATTTTGTCCGTTAATTTTATCGTTTGATACATCAAAACCGGCCGCCAAGTTGACCGTTTAAATTATATAAATTTTGGACAGTTTTGCGGAGCTAACTTCGTCGCCTCGTACCCCTCCACCGCAGCTCCGTTTGGCTGCTACCAGTTCCGGTGCATATCTGGTATAACCCTTTCCCACTCCTCCAGTTTCGTTTCATTGTGAGCTTGTTTGATTGGTTGAATTTGACGCCAAAGATAGCCGTCCGAATTCATAATTTCCAACTTGTAAAATTCCATTTTTGAACTCAGGACTCCATATTTCATTTCTAACACCACCAGTAGACTCATGCATCGTTCTGGCACATTCATATATAATTTGTTAGATTTGGAGGACGTGGGCCCTGGCACAGTATTTCGGTGCAAAGCGGGCCCCACAGTCCGGGTCAACAACTTTTTAACGTCGGCTTATCAAATCCAATTCTGGATATACCGTTGAGTTCGTATCATCATTCTGGACTCGTTGACATGTAATTTGCTGAGTTTTAAGAACATTGGCTCCGGTACGCATTTTCGTGCAAACCAGAATTTCAATGTTATGGTCAACGGACCAAATTGAGATCGGGTCAACGAAATTCAATTCCGGATATACCGTTGGATTCGTATTGCCATTTTGGACTCGTGGACATATAATTTGTTATATTTTGTAGACTTGTTTTCTTGTATATTTTTTGGTGCAAAACGGCTTCGACACGGATACCATTTTGATCCGAAATCACCTTTTTGCCTCTGTGTCCAAACTGGACCGATGGGTAGGCTATCCTAGCTAATTTGACCATTCTGGACACGTTGGCGATGTTTAATTCATTCCGACAATGTTTGTAGATAGTTTCTCTATGTATCACCTTTTATTATAATTAATTCTTATAATGTTCGTATTTCGGGATTAGTACAACTAAACTGAGATCAGTCGATTCCAGTGATCTCACATCGCTGAAATTACAAAATGAACACGTGGATTACTATAATAAGATTATTAACCTTACCGTTGATCATCTTATCTCGATTTGCGTGTCGTAAGTTTTGATGTACGAATAACGAAGTACAACTTTATATCTTTAATAATTAGACTAGAATTGACCCTGTTTGACTAGAGTTGACCAGTTGACCAAAAGTCAACTGTAAGTCAACACTTGACCTAGTTTGACTAGATTGTTGACCAGAGTTGACCTAGAGTTGACTTGACTTAGAAGAGCCTAAAATAATATTGCTTGTAGAAATTCATTTATTACAACTTGAACACCTTATAACTTGTGTTGCTCTAAATAGGAGTCAGATATCTCATACCGGACATATTCTCACTTCAGACATTCAGATAGCAGGCGAGTACATTCTCTGACCGTTTTATACTTGATAGGATTTACATTTACGCTCTAGATTACTTTACTTGATGCTGTCACGATGTAACACGGATTGGTACTATATGGATCCCTTCATGAGATGTTATCCCCCTCGGGAGCATCGGGTTACAGTATGTCATGTGTATTTCACTTTCATCATGTACTCCGGTGGTTTCACCATTCATGTGCACTCTCGTGATTCAAGTACTCTCATGTTCACGGAGCCCTCATGTATACAATCATGTGCACCCTATTATGGGCCTTCATGTATCATGTGCAGTAAAATAATATGTCTGGATCCTTGTGTATTGATTGGGGGTACGGGGAGTATAAATGGTCATGTGAACAATTCTAAAGTATACTCATGTGCAAATTTTAGATTACTCATATGCAAATTTAAGCCGTTCATATGTTCATCTTGTACTCTAAATCACTAGTTCACTGTTAGTTCTCTATTTATAGTATCTATTTACATTACAGCTCTCTCTTTTACTTCATGTATATTCTGCAGTGTTTCATGTATCTTACTCTATTGCATATTTATATATCCTGTCATATTATGAACTGCGTGAGATGTATTGTGCTCGCTCTCCTCCTGACTGGACCTGTTGATAAATTTTAGATAGCTTGGAGGTTACCTGCTAGCCTAGAGGAGGCACAGTAGAGGTTGGAGTAGATAGCTAGAGTTTTTTATTTTATTTTCAGTTGTCTTGAGTTGTATTTATTCTTGGATTACTATATTTGAGATTTGAAAGGTTTTCTGGATTTGTGATATCTTAGACACTTAGACTTCTATCTGTTGTATCTCCTTGTGGATTTCAGTTTTATCTATCTTTTTATCGTATTCTACCTTACATGTGATTGAGACTGTAATTGCTATGTCACCTCCATTCGGACATATACTGTATAGGTACCTTATATATTGTTAGATATTGACCTAGGACATCGCTCTACCCGACACTACGGCGTAGGCTGGACATACCCACTTCTCGTGTCCTTACTCTAGGGTCGGGTCGTGACATATACCATAACTAGTCTAATTAAATAATTAAAAAATAATATAGCAAATTTTTTAGGGGTTCACCAAATTTGTGCATAACAATGTCCTGCAGCTATGTTCTCAACTTCAGTAGTTGATTATGCAACAAAATTCTATTTCTTACTGAACTAAGAGATTAATGCCTTGTCAAGAAATGATAAGTGATGATGGTACCTTTTCGATCAATCTTACAACCCATAAAGTCAACATCAGAATAACCAACCAGGTCAAAAGACGTGGTTTGAAGATACCATAGGCCGATAGTTAAAGTTCCTTTAAGGTATCAAAAGATACACTTAACTACAGACAGATGTGATTCCTCAGGGTTAGCCTGGTATCTAGCACATTGGCAAACATTAAACATTATATCAGGATGACTAGTAGTTAAATAAAGTAAACTACCAATCATACTTCAATACTTACGTATCGACTGATTTGCCACTTTCATCAAGATCAAGATTTGCAGCTGTAGATATTTTAGTGCCAATATGTTTGACATTGTCCATGCCATATTTCTTTAGCAGTTCTTTGGAATACTTAGCTTGATTAATGAATATTTCCTATGGATTCTGCTTGATTTGTAGTCTGAGGAAGAAGTTCAGCTCTTCCATCATACTCGTTTCAGATTAACTCTGCATATACTTAGCAAACCCTTCACAGAGTATCTGATTAGAATCAAATATGATGTCATCAATATAGATTTGCACTAATATAAGAGTGTCATTGTATGCTTTTATAAAAAGTCTCGTATCTACTTTCCCTTTTGAAAAACCATTTTCAAGTAGGAAGAAACTAAGGCGATCATACCACATGTTGGGCTTGTTTGAGTCCATACAAAGCCTTACATAACTTGAAAACATAACTTGGAACTTTGAAATCTTTAAAACCAGGGGTTGCTCCACAAAAACTTTTCTTTTAATGAAGCCATTCAAAAAAGCACTTTTATCCATTTAAGAAGTTTAAAATTGTGAAAACTCACAAAAGCACAAAGCACGCGAATGGACTCAAGTCTTGTGTGAGACTCATCTCATAGTATTGATATTTGTATACGGATACACGAATATTTTATTGATTTTTTGAGTTTTATTGACTGTGATTATTTCTAGATTGTTCGAGACTGTTAGAATACCTATTGGCATTGTCATAGACCTGTGTATGATCGACATGTAGAATGTGAGCCAAAAAAAATTCTCGAAGTAAAGAGATTTTAGCCTTTCGGATGATCCGTCAGAAATCTGCGAAAATCGGATAGATCGTACGAATAGCCCATTTTTAGATGCAAAAGTTGCTGTGCATTTCAGATTATCCGACGAAAATTCGAGAAAATTCGTCGGATCATCCGACCGTCGGTAGGGATGGGATATTTTGATAAATATACTCAAATATTCTGATGAATAGTATTAATACATTCTTTCGTCCATTGGTTTCTTGGTTTTGATACATCTTATTATCCATTGATTTCTTGATTTTCTTTGATGAACGGCCCAAATTAATCCTGATCGAGTTGCAGATAGCGATCGAACGGTCATAATTAATTCTCTTTCTCTATATATATTCCAATTTCTTTTGAAATTTCTTTTTATTTTCTCTCCCCACTCTTCTTCTCTTCTCGTTTCTACTCTGTATTCCTCGAGAGCTTGGAGCTTAGTTTCGAGACCTAAAATTGTGGTTTCTGAATGCCTCTTGGTGCTGGAGTTGAAGAGTTAGGCTGAGAGATATCTTAGGCAAGTACATCTTGCCGAATTACTGGACATTTATTATTTTATAGCTATTTTAATTTTTGTAGTCTTGATAGTTCATTATTTCTTAGAACTTGTTTTACTAAAATTGTTTTCCTCAAGATTCTCGTCATTTTTACCATCTCAGATTTTGGTTTGAGCTAGGTTTTGTTTTTCTATGATGTCCTGATGAAAAACTCGATATCGGTAATGATACGAGAGTTTCTACCACTAAACTTAGTCCATATTGGTATATGAGAATTACATGAAATATTGCGTATAGCTGGACTAGACTTGGATGAGATTTGGGACCAAATTTTGGCTTCGAAGAATTGTTCTTATAATTGTTAAGTTTTACCATGTTTTCGGATAATCTTTCGAAAATTTGCAACAATCCGCCAGATTTTTTGAATGGCACACTTTATGTACAAAATACTTGTTATGACAGATCGGATAATCATTCGAAAATCTGCGGCAATCCGTCGAATCTTCCAATGTTTTAATCTTTTATGATTTACTGTTTAGTTTCCAGATTTTCCTTGATAGTATAATTCTGTATATACCGTGCCATGTTTCCTGCTTTATACTACCATGTTTACCTGGAATTCTTGTACATGTATAGTCTACCTGATAATAGATGCCATGACACACACTTGATTCCTGTACATGTCTAGCTTGTTTGGTAGTGACCTGTCATGACGTACTCCTAATTTCTGTACATGTCTATATTAACCTAGTGGCTCTTCGTAGCGCACTATTGTCCTGATACTTATCTTGTCTTGTAGTGACTTATGCTTGTCTTTCTAGTCTCGCATATCTCATATCTAGGATAGATTCTGTGAAATGTCACACCTGGAATTCTGAATAAAATGTTAAGGGTTAACAACTAGCTTGATTATTTATATCGTTGGGAGGGAAGATTTTCACAGTTACCTATATGCCTTCATTTTGACCCCATTCATGCACTTGGAATTTGGAGCTATCTGTCATGATGAGCACTCTTCCAGCACACCGTCGAGTATTGCACCTTAAGACACATCATACTGCGGTGTGTCTACTATACTTATTTTTTTTTTGGCCTGGATGAATCGGGTAGTCTGCTTGACAGATAGTTGGATTGGATTTCTCAACTTGCATTTATTAGTAATTAGGGTTGTGGTAACCCTATTTAGCTAATGTATCAAGCCATACCCTATTTAGCTTGTTATTTTAGTATCTAGATTCCCGTGCATGTTACTATTCCTATTTGTATGTCCGATTTTACTACTTGACTTACAAGCTCGGCTTCATTACATGCTTACATGCTCAGTTTCACCCTTACATGTTCACATATTGTTTTCCCTTACATGTTTCCAGTTTTTCTTTCATATATATTGTGGTTCCATTTACACTATTTATGTCTCGTTTACTGCTTTACTTTAGTGTTATTATGATTACATGCAGATTTTAGTACCTAGTTTGGCTTCCTTGTGGTACTTGCTATCTGGGGGCCTGACCCCACTAGTTTTATTTGGCCAGATTTAGTAGAGAAGCCCGAGGATCTTCTGTTCCTTCTACTCGATAGTGACAACCTGGAGCACTAGGATACCTTAGTGGGTTTCCTTTTATTTTACGCCCACTAGTTTCTATACATATTCTTTTGAGGCTTTTCGCCACCGAGCACTTGTTTAGCTCGTATTTGGACTTAATATTTAACCTACAGGTTTAGACTTGATTTGCGTATTCTAAACTATAGCTAGAGCTTATCATGTATTACTATTATTCTTGCTAGTCCTTTATTCTGTATTATTAGCTTCATGATCATTGATATATGATAGTTTGGAATGCCTTACTATTTTATATTCCAGATGATCATACTTCTTGTACATTATTTACTATCTGTGATTGAGATACCTAGGCTTCTTTACCTAGGATTACTTGTTGGATTATAGTAGCGACCCCCTATTTATACTGCTTTTACGTTATTCTGGAGTACTGGAGCACTTTTGTACACGCAACTGGCCTGGTAGTTATCTCACTCACAAATCTTCTTTATTGATATCCCTCGTATTTTAATCTATCTCTGTTCTTTTGACTTGATATCTGCTTTGATCGTTGATCCTTTTTTGTTACTTCGATTTGATCCTTGTGTCCTTTTAATTTTAGGGGTATTATTCCTGGTCCTATTGATCGGCCTGTTCGGGCTTTGCCGATGGCAGATCAGTATCCTTTGGTTCCGTTGGCTCAAGGGGAGCAACTTCAGCATTCAGGAACATAGTCTCAAGTCGATCCGAGGGCATATATACGAGTTCTCCCCATTCAGCCAGTAGTGCCAGTACAGCTAGAGCAGCTGGAGAGTGTTGTTCGAGCGCAGATGGACAGGACCGTCGATAGTTATATGGCAGAGTTTAGCATGCTTATTTAGTTTGTCCCTTCTAGGATGGCGACCGAGTTGGGTTGGAAGAGGAGGTTCTAGTAGAGGCTTCATCTGGAGACCATCTTGGCAGTGGAGTAGCATGAGTTCCAGACTTTTGATGCTGTGATGAGAGCAGCAAGGAGGCATGAGTATGCATCTAAGAGGATTGGGGATAGAGTTGAGGGCCAGAAGAAGGCTCACATTAAGAGGGGATCTCCTCTCCAGTCGTCAGCACCAGCTCCAGCAGTTTGAGCTTTGACGATTGGATCTCCTAGGGGACCGGCTACGACGGCTTCCTTTCTGTAGTCATCTCAATAGTGTCCTCAGAAGCAGAGGCAGTCTACTTTAGTTTATTGTTCTCATTGTGGGAAGGCATGATGTGTTGTTAAAGTGTCATAGGGTACATGGTCCGTGCTTAGCATGCGGAGCATCAGACCACACGGTAAGGACTTGTCCTCGGAGGAGTTCGGCTGGATCAGCATCCTTTTAGCGAGGGCACCAACTTCAGTTCAGCAGCAGCAGCAGGCTCGGAGACCATTACCGACGCGGTCCCAGATATTCCAACAGTGACAGCCTTAAATGGAGAGGTCGACAGTAGAGGGGTCCAATATCCAAAGGACAGGTCCGGGCTTACACAATTTCCTTTAAGGAGGCATTAACAGTAGGGGAGTTGGTTACTGGTACCATTCTAATTCCCTCTCTTTCAATTTCGGTATTACTTGATTACGTTGTTTTGCATTCGTTTATAAATGTATGATTGTAACACGAGTTGGTTTGGAGCCCGAGTCATTATTTGTAAGGTTGAATATCCTTACTGGTAACCATCTCATGGGAGTAGATCGAGTTTATTCCTCGTGTCGAATCATAGTGTGCGAGAGAGCGTTTCCATCGAGGTTGATAGAGTCTTCTTTGGGTGTTATGCTCTAATTATTTTTTATATAATATTTAACAAATGATGGCAATGGTAATAATAATTTTATTTAAAATTTACATTTGGACCCTAAGGAAATTTTTTGCAATTTCATTTTTTGTTTACCAACTCAATTGATGATGAGTCATCATATGGGGGTATGTGGCAAACTATGGAGAGGCTTAGGTGTCAAGTGCTAGGAGTGAGTGGCACTTGACTTGCCACTTGGCAATATTCATGAGAGAGACTCTTCTCCCTCATGACATATAACCCTTTCTTCATCCCTCTTCTACTTTTACTTCTACTCTCCATTCCCTCTTTATTTCACCACCACCACACCTTCTCTTCCCTCCTCGCTCTTACTCCCACTACTGTTGCTATTGTTACCACTACTGCTGCTACTGCTATTTCTCCTGCTGCTGCTGCTGCGCTGCTGCCACGGCTTCCGCCGACCGCCGAACACACCGCCGTCGTCGGCCACCCTGTCGCCGGCCACCACCATCTCCAACACCTTCTCCTCCTCCTCTTCTTCCACTCCCAAACCCAAGGCAAAACTCCCTTTCCCTTCTCAATTTCTTCCAAATTTCAAACCTAGGTTAGGTTTACTAACAAAAAAAACTATTTTGAACTATGGTTGGGTTCAAATTAGGAATTTGTGGAGAAAATCTAGGTCATCTTCAAACCAAGGCAAGTCCTCCCTCTCTCCTCATCTTAAAAATTGTTTAAGTTAAATTCTTAATTTTATTGAATTTGTATGTTATTTTCATTTCTGGAATTTAGGTAAATCTAATGCAAATTCAATTTTGTGAGAACCAAATATGGTTATAAGTAGTAGGATATTGAAAGAATTCTTTTAGGGACAAATTTGTTATGCATATAAGGACACTTGAATGAATATGTCACTACAAAAATTTGTCAGATTAGCGATGTTACAAAACGTCGCTTAACTAGGCCAAAATGTCGCTAAACTAAATTAGCGACGTTTGCAGCGACGTTTAATAAACGACGGAAAAAAGCGTGTCGCTAATCGAGAAAACGTCGAAAAACATCGCTAGGGCGACGTTAGTTAGCGACGTTTATAATGTCGCTAATTTGTGACGTTATTTGCGACATTTTCAAGTGGTCGCCGATTAGCGACACATTAGCGACGTTCTTGCGACGATGTGGTGGCATCAAATTATTTGCCACATCAACAATTTAGCGACATTTTTAGCGACCTTTATATTCGTCGCTAAAGTTTAGCGAGGAATATAAACGTCGCTAAAAATGTCGCTAAATTGAAAAGAAATTAAAAAAAAAGAATCCATAAAGCAAATGTACAATCCAAAATACAGAATCTAATCCCTGGATTCGCCGACCCCTTCGGTGGAACACTAAACACCGGCCTGCACAATACAGTCCAAAATAGACCAAAAATAATTGGTCGTCTCCTCAAGCATCTCGGAACATCATAATATGCATCACACATCACACAAACAAATATACATCACAATATGCATCACACAGCAAGCTATACCAATATACTTCACACACAAGAAAACAAATATCCATCATAATATCAAAAAGGAGATATATCCATCAAAACAAATATCCATCACAATATCCAGATGAGATATATCCATCAAAACAAATCCAGTCAATATATATATCTACTGTCGTCTATGCTGGGGCAGATAGAACTACCTCAGCCAGCGCGCATAAGTAGGATCCGCGGCAGCCAGATCAATATCCAGAGAAGATGGATGATTGGAACTCCTGGTGGAACTGCCCTGTGGTGCCACCTCCTCATTCACAGCTCCCTCGGCTTTAGGAATTACTTCTGGAGCAGCTCTCTCGGTGGAACTGCCCTCTGGTGCTGGAGCCACCTCCTCTTTCACAGCCATCTGTGCCTCCCTCAAGCGAGATCCTCGGGTCTTAGGTGCCATCTGTGAGAACGGATGCCATCTCGTTTGAGTACATTTTCGAAAGCAGATAAAATACAGAAAATTCAATTTTTTGCCAAGTGTGAGAATGGATGGCTCAGAACACAACCCAAAATTCATTCTAGCATACATTAGAGTGAATCATCTATGTTCTGTACATATGGTGTAGTATATGTTCTTATAGTATCTAGTATCTGAATAATGTAACAGAATCAAGATGAACTCACATAATGTAATACTAAGACATCATCTACCAATATATAAGATATAGTGATAGGTTGTCATATCATCATTGTCGAAGGATGAGAGTCGAAGGACAATCAACTTTATCTATGGCTACATAGTTTCTGTCTCGCCAGTCGAATGGCTGCAGGGACTATGTCCTGATCACCATATCGTACCGTAGATTAATGCAAATGGATCTGGAGCTGGAGCCAAAATACAGAATCCAAAATATAAAATACAAAATTCAATCCCTGGGTTTGTCGAAAATACAAAAACAAAGATTGACACACAGTACTAATTCATATGTGTTTTAAGTGTGAGAACGGATGGCTCATAACACAACCCAAAATTCATTCTAGCATACATTAGTGTGAATCATCTATGTTCTGTACATATGGTGTAGTATATGTTCTTATCGAATATAGTATCTAGTATCTTCTGAAGAATGTAACAGAATCAAGATGAACTCACATAATGTAATACTAAAATATCATCTACTACTATATAAGATATAGTGATAGGTTGTCGTATCATCATTGTCGAGGGATGAGGGTCGGAGGACAATCAACTTCATCTACGGTTACATAGTTACATGAGCTAGTCGTCGCGAAACGTCGCTAATAGCGACTAATTTAGGGACGTTAGTATGAACGTCGCTAAATTCTAATTATATTCCCCCACCAATTTATTTCCCCTATTTTACTCTCTACTCTCTCTCCTCCCCCCATCCGGCGCTCTCACTCTCTCCGGCGCTCTCACAGTACAAATTCATATCTGTTTTAAGTGTGAGAACGGATGGCTCAGAACACAACCCAAAATTCATTCAGGCATACATTAGTGTGGATCAATATGTTCTGTACATATGGTGTAGTATATGTTCTTATCGAATCTAGTATCTGAAGGATATAACAGAATCAAGATGAACCCACATAATGTAATTCTAAGACATCATCTACTATAATAACAGAATCAAGATAGGTTATCGTATCATCATTGCCAAGGGTTGGAGGTTAATTGGAGGAAGTTACTGCAGAAAGTGAAGATCGACATGAACTGACGCACGAAAATAAGGAGCTCTAAGCTGGAACAAGAAAATTTGTGCTTTGGAAAAAGAACTCTTGTAAACTCTTTGTTCACAAAGCAAGCTATAATTAAAGAATACAGAATAAGTATCGAGTTCGTAACTCACGTATATTAGTTACATGAGTTATAAACTCGATACTTGTTCTGTATTCATTATATCTTGCTTTGTGAACAAAGAGCATACAAGAGTAGAACATCCAAAACACAACTTTACTTGTTACAGCTTTGATCTCCTACTTTTCGTGCGTCAGTTCATGTCAGTCTGCACTTTCTGCAGTAATGACCACAAGTTTTATGTTCTTCAACGATATATTTCACATGCTTAATTGCAAAGTATGGGGACGAATGGCTCAGAACACAACCCAAAATTCATTCTAGCATACATTAGTATGAATCATCTATGTTCTGTACATATGGTGTAGTATATGTTTTTATCGTATCTAGTATCTGAATAATATAACAGAATCAAGATGAACTCACATAATGTAATACTAAGACATCATCTACTACTATATAAGATATAATGATAGGTTGTCATATCATCATTGTCGAGGGATGAGGGTCGGAGGACAGTCAACTTTATCTACGGCTACATAGTTTCTGCCTAGCCAGTCGAATGGCTGCAGGGACTATGTCCTGATCACCATGTCATAGTCCAATATAATCCAGAGATTGACACAGTACTAATTCATATATGTAGTCTAATACAAATAGTCTAATACAAAAACAACCCAATACAAATAGTCCAATACAAATAAGTACTAATAGCTAATGAGAACCATGCAGCTCATGCAAACGCTCAGTGATATGATCACGCAACCACCTCGAATAAGTGGGATCGACGGCGGCAGGAGAGATATAGTCCATTGTAAGTGCTGCATGAATAGAACTTCCGATCTCACTAGCTACCGGTGCTGGATGAATAGAACTCCCGGTCTCACTAGCTACCGGTGCCACTTTCTCCTTAACAGTAGGAGGAGCCACCTTAGCATTCACTGTTTCCCTCAAACGACGTGCCGCTCCTCGGGTCATGTGTGCCATCTAGTAAGATCGATATTCACAAATAATATTATTGTAACATAAGCAAGCTAACAAAAGGAACCATTATCTCGTTTGAGTACATTTTTGAAAGCAGATAAAATACAGAAATTTTGATTTTTTGCCAAGTGTGAGAACGGATGGCTCAGAACACAACCCAAAATTCATTCTAGCATACATTAGTGTGAATCATCTATGTTCTGTACATATGGTGTAGTATATGTTCTTATCGTATCTAGTATCTGAAGAATGTAACAGAATCAAGATGAACTCACATAATGTAATACTAAGACATCATCTACTACTATATAAGATATAGTGATAGGTTGTCATATCATCATTGCCGAGGGATGAGGGTCAGAGGACAGTCAACTTTATCTACGGCTACATAGTTTCTGTCTTGCCAGTCAAATGGCTGCAGGGACTATGTCCTGATCACCATGTCATACCATAGTTTCTGCCTCGCCAGTCGAATGGCTGCAGGGACTATATGTTCCGATCACCATGTTACCAATTAACAAACCAACAAAACTACTTGTTACAAATATCGACACTATCGGTGCGTTCGAATCGAAGTATCATATTTTTTGATGTCCGAAAACAAATAATTATTACTAAATTATCAGATTTTTCAGCACTATCAGTGCCCCTGACCAAGCCCCCCTCCTGACCAAGCCCCAGCCGCCCCACCACCCCTGCTCCCCACCTCCAGCTGCCCCCACCCCCAATGCTCCCCTCCCCCAGTCACACCCACCCCAACTGCTCCCCTCTCCCATCCGTCTCCACCCCCCTGCACCCCTCCCCCAACCGCCCCCACCTCCACTGCTCCCCTCTCCCAGCCACCCCCACCCCGCTGCTCTCCTTCCTCAGCCGCCCCACCCTCCTGCTTCCCTCCCCCAGCCGCCCCCACCCCTCCGCTTGTAGGTCCTAAAAAATCAAGTTGTACCTATTAACAAAGTCAAAAAATCAAGAAATACAACTTTCAAATGAACTGTACAGACATCAGATTGTGCATCATTCCGATTGCGCACACCAGACTGTGCACACTTTCAACTGCGCAGGCTGACGTGGCAATGTCATCATTACCTGACAAAATTAAATCTTTCTGACAGCTGACAGCACAAAGAACGAGGAGACTGTTCGTTTATTATGCCGCACAGCGCTCGAGGACAGCTGTACATACAGCATAATCCAGTGCCTACGCAATCCAGTGTCTGTACAATCCAGTGTCTGCGCAATCCACTTCAGCGCAATCCGAAGTCAGCACAATTCATGTGGCGCACTTCATCATGTCAACTGACAAAAGTACACGTGGCACTCATGCCATCAATTGCTCGTTACGTGGCAACTGTCTTCACACGATCATGCACATTTCAATCAAATGATGCCATGTGTCCAAGATAGTCAGCCCATAACCAGACAACTGCCTGCGCAGTCTGATGCTGCGCAATCCAGTTCCTGTGCAATCCAACTTGCGCTATCCAGAATAACTAAAAATTAGTTATTTCCAGAACTCTATAAATAGAGTTTCAAGTCTTCATTCAAGGAGATCAGAGATCAGGGATAAGAGATAGAGAGATCAGACATATATAAAAGTTTAGAGAGTTCAGGAGTTCTTGCCCAAGTGCTGCTGCATTCTTCCGAGGCTTTTGCCTTCAATTCTCCGAGGCTTTTGCCTTCAAGTCAATTTCAGAGGCTACCGTCTTCAAAGTTCACATCGTCCAAGGGATAAAGCAATCGTCTTCTAGATTGGATTCCTACAGTTGTACTTTCCCAGAATTCTTGTAATCTTTACAAAGTTTGTATCAATAAAGTTTCATACTTTTGTTTTTGCAAACAAAATGGCGACTCTGCTGGGGACGACTTTCTCCTCCGACGAGGAAGTGACAACTCAATATGACGTAGCGTCTATCGGAAAGACGCAGAAGACTCTAGTTGTGAAGGTCAACCAGACAGCCTATGAAGCCATGATCCACTCTAAGACCACTTCTCGCACTGCAACCACTTCTGCCACGAGCAAAGTACGCCCAGTATGGGTCTCCAAGACTGCTGCGCAGTCCATTAACTCTTCCAGCAAGACTGCTGCGCAATCTGCCAAGAAGCCTGCTGCGCAATCTGCTGTACAGTCTACAGTTGCTGCCACTATGACTGTTGCACAATCTGTCTCTGCCAAGAATACTGCATAATCTGCTGTTGCCAGTGCACAAAAGACTTCATATGCTGCCCTATCAAGGTGCAAGCCTCCTCTGCCTCTGGCGCAGTTGGCTGCCAATCTTTTTGCGCAAACTAACACTCCAGCAACTAGAGTGCATCCCAAACACTCTGTGGCCAGAACTCATAATGCGCAAACCACAGTGTTTGTGGCCGGAATCAGAAAGTCACCTGCTAAAGACTCTCTTACGCAACCTGCCGGTGCGCCATCCATTCATGCGCAAACTGTGTTTGCGCAATCTAAGAAAGACAGCCCTTTGGCTAATCTTTCTTCTACTCACAACAAAGGGAAGAGTGCTGCTCAGCTCCAACACCCTACTGCTCCTGCGCAATCCACTGGGGGTAGTCTTTTGGCTATTCCTCTTCCTCCTCAGAACAAAGGAAAAGGCCCATTGGTCTTTTCTCAATCTTCCTCGGCTCTTGACTGGGAAGACAACAGAGGGAAACGCTCTTTAGCTAACCCTTCTTTACAAAACAAAGAAAAAGGCCCTTTGGTCTTTTCTCAGTCTTCTTCGGTCTTTACTGTAGAAGATCACACTGAACGTGCTTCGGCATCAGTCAGTACAAAAATTCTTTCAAACAATGATTCTTCTCTCCATGTTAAAAGAACTTGTACTGATCAAAGAGGTATTCTGCCTACTCCGGTAGCAGAGTACCAAGATCTCCCAACCCTCAAGATCTCCCGTGCAAGACAGAAAAAATTGCTGGTGTCTCAAACAGAAACCCCTGGGGGTGAGTTTGCTGATCTAAGAACTTATCTCAACAGGCCAACTTCGGTGAAACGTAAACAGCCAATGCCGAAGACCAAACATCATCAGAAGCAGACTTCCAGGATTAAGAACCCGGACACTTATGCTAATGAAATGAGCACTTCCCTGTACACTCAAGGGACAAAACATTTGAAGAACCGGAATCATGTTCCGAATGTTATTAAAGAACATATCCCTCGAACTTTTCCTCGTCCCGTTGTTGTTCCCGATCTCCGAGAATACCTCAAGCATAGGCGGGACAACACTTCAACACTTCCAATTCAACCAAGTGATCATAAGGTTGTTATCAAGTGTTGTTGTCAAACAACTAGACGATCTGTCTTCGATCGTTTGAACTTTTCTAACTCTGAATCTATGTCGGAAGATGAAGATGAAGTTCTGTACGCTTCCGTCAACATGACTTCCAGAGACACTGGGGGTAGGAAGTGCTCTAAGCACGGGAAGCCTCGCAAGCCAAGCCAACGGTATTTGGATTTACTCCAAGAATCCTCTGAAGGAGTATTCCAACAAACCAGATCCTGAAGCCGAGACACAATCGGTCAAATGAATCTTCAAGATCCTTTTGAATGTCTTCTTCCTTCTCACTCAGGAGATGACTCTTTCTCCGACTATGATGCATACAGCGAAAGCTCAGAACATACAGTGTCTTCCACTGTACCCAGAGAAGTGACAACTTACGTTGTCAATGAAGATCCTGATGCTTCCAGTTCAGCTAGTCAAGAACGAAGAATAGCTGCACTAGAAGATAAGTTGAAGACAATGGCGGAAATGGTCGCAAGTATGCATTCCATCATTGTGGCTCAGCACACAGTACCACTGACAGTACCGCCTATAAATCTCGAAATCATAGCATCGTCGGTGCCTGCTAATACAGGGCTTGGGATAGCATCTCTTCCAGTACCTCCTGTACAAGTCCAACCTACACCCAGTCAATCATGTGCTGGGGGTAGTGCTTATCATGCTGTTCCTCCTCCTAACACCATCGTTCAGCCTGCTCCTTCTACATCAGTGGAAGATGCCACTGAAGCTGTGAAGCTCCTACGAACTCAGTTCGAAGCTTTCAAGGAGAAGGACAACTTGCAAAGGTTGGGGATCAAGCAACCTTACCCAGTTGAATGGAAGGAAGTCCCGTTTCCTCCAAAGTACAAGATCCCAACTATCTCGCTGTTTGATGGTAGCACATCTCCCAGTCAGTTCATCAACCACTTTGAGGTTATGACTGTTCAATTTCAACCAAATGACGCTCTTATTACCAGAGTATTCGTTGGCTGTTTAGCT
Organism: Iris pallida; assembly: GCA_029216955.1. NCBI lineage: Eukaryota > Viridiplantae > Streptophyta > Magnoliopsida > Asparagales > Iridaceae > Iris > Iris pallida. Next base: position 1,439 of record JANAVB010007477.1, on the reverse strand, counting down.
GGCGTAGCATACGATTGGTATAGAAGCTTGCCCGATGGTTGTATCACCTCCGTCTCTGACTTAAAGCAAATCTTCTTGGAATGATTTTACGAAGGAATCAATGACATGACTATGTCAGCCCTCAATAAAATCAAACAAAAGCATAATGAAACTGCTGAAAGTTTTATTGAAAGATTCCGTCGGAAAGCTTTGAAAATGCCACCAGGAACTCCGGCTGCTGTCACCATAGACACCTGCAAGGAAAATCTATTGCCCATCATCAGCATGTGGACGGGATCTACTCAGTTCCAAGACTGGCCATCTTTCATTGTCAACGCTAAAGCAGCTGAAGTTAGCGCTGACAAATTCAAGCAGCTAGGGGTACAAATGTCTAACCCCGACCGGGATGAACATCAAACATCAGGTGGTGGCAATCGCCAGAACAACCGTAAACCAAAAGAAACTTTGAACATCAATTTGAATAAGAATAAAGAATCTTTGGCGGTCAACGTAGCTCCTCCGACATCCACTTCTACCCCTTCAGCACCTCCTCCAAGGGAACCTCGACCTAAAGTAGAGTATTCCTTGACGAGAATGACACTGCTAGCATCTTTGATTGCTTAATCAACAGCAATAAAATCCAACTTCCGGATCCAAAGAAGCCTGATGAAGTCGATAAGACTGATCATTCCAAGTACTGTGTCTATCACAGGTTCATCGGACATCCCACTCGAGCATGTTATGTGCTCAAAGGCAAAATCCAGGAGCTGGTCAACGCTGGCGTCGTCACTCTGCAGCAAGACGAGAAGACTGTTACTGCAAACATGGTATCAGTTCAGTTCGGTGACTTCCCGCCCCAGATGGTGCAGCATGGCGTCATTCCTATCCCCAAAGCTACTCTTGAGATTGAGAATCTTCCTCCTCCATGAAGTGAAGGTCTCGTCCCCTTGTCTCTTGACAATGGCGAGATTATGTGGATTCATCCGGATCTTGCTTCAGAGTTCGAACTTTTCTCTTCTTCCAAGAAGAAAGATCGCTCCAAGGGCAAGACAAAGATTTGCAATATGGTGTCTTTTGACCCCATAGTTGATGAAGAAATCCTATTGGGCACTAGGTCAGGAAAAGCTTATCTAAAGGATTATCCAGAAGCCCAAGAGAATCCTGCTTCTTCCTCTGAACCTGCTCCGGTGCAGCCTGCTTCTACTAAGGATATTCCTACTGCTTATTCATCGGTGGTGATACCCATTCCTCCCAAGCCGACGGTCGCTGACAAAGGCAAACAGCAAGTCCGCTTCGATAAACCTTTGAAGAAGACATCTCCTTCTAGACTTGAAAAGCCTTACAACTTTGATATCTTGGCTCAGTTAGCCAATACACCGGCCCAGTTGTCAATTTTTGAGCTCTTACGTCTTTCTAAAGAGACTCAAGAAACTCTGAGTGAGGCTCTCATGCAAGCTGAA